>CM064525.1:30812313-30879813 GCA_032716605.1 Paralithodes platypus
ACTACTTGACTGTGTTCATGAATTTATGTTGATGTGACTTATAGTAAAATGGATATACTGAGCTGACAATTGGCATGTATTAGCCGAGTTGTAACTTGGTTAGTACTTTGGATGCTGCAGTTCAACATAGTTCCACGATTGATGTACAGCTTTGCAGACCTAACAATAAAAAGACAGCGATGTAGATCTAGTAGTAACAACAGTTTACTTCTAATCCCATTGTTTCTTTTTATATATTCCTCCAGGAGGAGCCCCTGGTCCCTGCCCCCAGAGAGGGCGTAGTGGTAAGCGGTAACAGCCTGGCACTGCGTGGCATCAGCAGGCACCAGGCGGGACCTTACACCTGTGGCGCCAGTAATGTGGAGGGCGACCATCTTAGTGCACCTATCAACATCACCGTCAACTGTTAGTACACTACTCAGAGAGAGAGCGAGAGAAACCTATAATATATTATGATTGAAAGGGTCTGATAAATAATATAATTGCGTACCCTCTGAATTAAACCTAATGTTGTTAACATGGATAGGTTTCTATAAATAGCTTGAAGAATGGAAAATCAGGGGATAATGTATAAGCGAATATTATATACTTATTATAATACAAATAATGCAATATGAAGTTTTTGAAAATATATTGACACAATTAACATTATTTATGTTTTTATTATTATTATTATTATTATTATTATTATTATTATTATTATTATTATTATTATTATTATTATTATTATTATTATTATTATTATTATTATTATTTTATATTTGTTTGTTTATGAAGGATGAAGCTCTAACATGGACCAAAACATAAACCTATGTATTTGGTAACTAGCTGATTGAAGTGTTTCCCTCTCTTTAAATAGTATTTTGTTTAATGAACTTTATAGAGAAGTCATTGAACAACACTAGTATTACTACTGATTCTAGATATATTTGAAGGAGACATTATGATGAGTAAATCCATGCTCTACTGTACTTAACCTTAGTACTCTCGTAATACATCCACTGACATGCCATAAATTCACCCTTGCTGTTGCCAACAAATTGTAAATATTGTAATATATGGGTTTTCTACACCAAATTAATATAGAAAGAATCTGCGAGGTTTTGGGATACTTGTGTGTGAATGAAACAGTTAGGCGAAGTGCTCAGCATAATGCATCATTTATAAGTATCTATGATGGTTACGAAAGCCCTTATCTATCATATCAATTCCATTTCATAATTCGCTAGCGTTCACTCGGCATCAAATTCACAGGTTTGCTCAAGTTTATGTCAATATGAAATATAGAAAATATCCTATACCCATGAGCATACCAAGCATAATATATTATTTCACAAAGTACAACGTTGATTAGGAAAGAAAGCCAATGAACTTTGCCATTGGTAGGTTTTTAAGCAAGCACCAACGTATGTCAGAGAATAATGATCACATGACATAGAGATGTTATGCATTCTAATGGAAATGGAAGTTCAGAATTATATATTTAAAGAGTTGTGAATGGATGTATGGAAAATGAAGGTGAATAGACAAATGGGAACATTAATTTTACTACATTGACCTAAAACGGCAATGCTTTCACTGGCATAGTTAGATATGATGCATAGGTTTGCGAGGTGAAATATAATTTCACATAGTTTAAAAAAAAATCTGAGAGTCTTGCCGATTGAAGCCTTTGACCTACTCGATGATGAGGTAATACATTCATACTGTACAAAGGAAATCATACTGTATGAACACTTGGTATGAAATGCATTTGAAACGTCCATTAATGAACAACTAAATTAATATGGTTGATGGGATATAACCTTCAGGTACAGTTGATTGCATTAATGAGGCTAAACCCTTAAGGGATGAAAATATATTACATCTAAGATGCAAGGTTGCCGTAAATTGAAAAACATATTTTGTATTATATTATATAATTATTAATATTTTTGTGTTTTTGTTGCAGACCCATAGCAAATTATATATTGAAATATAAAAACGTAAAATATCTACCTCTGACAGCGGATCAGAAGTTATGATATAATCTCAATATCTATCACAGCAATACAATAAATGGTTATTTTGCCATCTGTAAAATCTAATTTATAAGACGAGTATGCTGATCAGTATATCAATGACTAATTGTTTTATAAGACGAGTATGCTGATCAGTATATCAATGACTAATTGTTTTATAAGACGAGTATGCTGATCAGTATATCAATGACTAATTGTTTTATAAGACGAGTATGCTGATCAGTATATCAATGACTAATTATTTTATACATTTATTTCATTATTACTCTGATATGTATTGTACAAATCCTGAATTATGATGTTACCTTTTACTGGCCACTGTAAATTACTCTCCTATGTTTAATGAGGTAACTATTTAATATAAATGGCTATCATTAATATATGTATACTAATTATAGTATAACTAATATATTTACTAAAGGTAATAAAGGGGGCAATTTGTAGTCTGGGGGCCTTCTAAATGTGAACCTTTCATTGTGAGTGTATAATTATGTGCGTTTGTTAGGTGAGGTGTGGTTGAATGAGATGGTAGAATAGTGTGGAGGTAAGGAGGGAACCGAATCCGTGATAAATAACTATATAATCTCTCTTTCAAGTAAGGTGTTATCTTTACTCTCTTTATATATATGTATTTATCTGTCTTTCTCACAATATAGCATCTATCCTATATAAACCTTCACAAATATCTGCATATCGATTCTCACTATCATTATTGACTATGACATGGGAAGAGTGGGGACAGATATACACTTTTCCCCTCAACAAACCCTGGACAGTTCCTGATTATCTGGCTTGTGACACACGCAGAGGTGATACGCACAGGACGGGGTTCATCTTTCTCGGCTAGGGGTGGCAAATTTAGCTAGGTCAATAGATAGGATTGTCGCGGGGTTTCGCTGAAAATAAAGCCTGAGAATATGAGTAAGAATAATTGTCTAGATAGGGTAAATTGCCGTACTGGTACATCAGATAGGAATAGAAAATATCAGTCACAGGATTTTAATTGTACTGCTAGTAGAAATATTAAAGGTGTAACAGAAGATGGAAATTCAGTTAGAAATAAAGGTAAATCCGATACCAGTAAAATAAATTCATTGCGATTATATTATACAAACTGTAGGAGTTTATGTAACAAAATGGATGAACTTAGAGCACTTGTTAGCAACGAAAATATAGACATTATAGCACTGACTGAAACATGGATTAATACAGAATCAAGACATTTTTTAGCAGAATTCCATATACCAGGATATAGTTTGTTTAAACGCGACCGAACAAGTAGGAGGGGCGGCGGAATAGCAGTGTTTGTCAGGAGTTCTTTAAAAAGCTGTATTAAATCAGGTATTAGACTAAATACTGATAACGAAAGTGTTTGGGTTGAGGTTAGCGAAGGTAGTGAGACCATAATTATTGGAGTTATTTATAGACCACCAAATATGAGTAGAAACGAAGGTACAGCTTTATGGCAGGAAGTGAAAATAGCATCAAGGTTTAGCAATGTGTGTATTATAGGGGATTTCAATTTTCCGAATATTGATTGGCAGCATCAAATCGGCGACTCAGATTCAACAGAGTTTATTGAGGCGGTACAGGATAGTTTTTATTTCAATTCATAGACTCGCCTACTAGAGGTAATAATATCCTCGATTTAGTTCTCAGTAATAATGAACAAATGATAAATAATGTAGAGATAGGAGACCAACTAGGAAATAGTGATCATAAATCAATTTATTTTAACATACAATGGACAGGAAAGGCTAAAGAGAATACGACACTTATCCCAGATTTCAGAAAAGCCAATTATGGTGGATTAAGACGAGCCTTAAGAGTCGATCCTATGGTTAAACTATTAAGTGGACCCAGGTGCGCTATTGAATACTCTCTCTCAGATACCTGTCTTAACTCAGGATAATTTGACAGCTACATATAATAATTTTATTTCTTCACTCCACAATGCGCAAAATAAATATATCCCCAAAAGAAAATTTAGATCAACACAGAACCAACCCAAATGGATGAATAATAGACTATTAGACCTTCTAGGAAAAAAGAGAGGAATATATCGAAAAATAAAGAAAGGCGAAATTCACCTACTTGCTTACTATCAGAATCTATCAAGAGAGGTTAAAAAATGTATAAGGACAGACAAAAGAAATTATGAAATCAGGATAGCCAATGACTCAAAAAATAACCCTAAGGCTTTTTACCAGCTATATAAATCTAAAGTTAGAGATAAAATAGGCCCCCTTAAAACTTCGATAGGAGAAATGACAGAAAGTGATTTAGAAATGTGCAGTACATTAAATAGTCAGTTTCTATCCGTTTTCACTAATGAAAATTTGGCACAGATTCCAGAAGTCCGTAAGGTGTATAGAGATAGTATAGAAAATAGGTTAAGTACGGTTACTATAAGTAGAAATGATGTGCTTAAGGAAATTGACAGACTGAAACCTCAGAAATCGCCTGGTCCCGATGAGGTATATGCCAGAGTATTAAAAGAATGCAGAGATGAGTTAAGTTACCCATTAACATTTCTTTTTAACAATTCATTAGAAACAGGTATAGTTCCAGAAGCTTGGAAGCTTGCAAATGTAGTTCCGATTTTCAAAAAAGGTGATAAATCAATAGCATCCAATTACCGTCCCATTAGTCTCACTTCAATCATAGGAAAGCTACTAGAGTCAATTATTGCTAGGAAAATGAGAAACCACTTAGAAACATTTAACTTAATCAATTCTTCTCAGCATGGATTCACACAGGGACGTTCTTGCCTTACTAATTTGCTTAGTTTTTTCTCAGAGGTATATGAAGCAGTAGATAATGACAAGGCATACGATATTATATATTTAGATTTCAGTAAAGCTTTCGACAGAGTCCCTCATGAGAGATTGATGAGGAAGGTTGAGGCACATGGAATAGGTGGGGCGTTGTTGGGATGGATTAGGTCATGGCTAATTGGTAGGAAACAGAGAGTCAGCATAAATGGTACCAAGTCAGAGTGGGGAGCAGTCAAAAGTGGTGTCCCCCAGGGATCGGTATTAGGTCCCCTGTTGTTTCTTATATACATAAATGACCTAGATTTAGGTATAACTAGTAGGATAAGTAAATTCGCAGACGATACTAAAATGGGGAGATCAATTGATTCAGATAGCGATATAGAGTGCCTCCAAAGGGATCTAGATACCTTACATGAATGGTCAGTAAATTGGCAGATGAAGTTTAACATTGACAAATGCAAGGTATTAAAGATAGGGAAGATGCAAACAAATGTTAAATATAAACTAGCTAATTTAGAATTAGAAAATTCAGACTGCGAGAAAGATCTAGGTGTGTTTGTTAGCAATGATTTGAAGCCTAGAAAACAGTGTATAGGCGTTCGTAATAAGGCAAACAGGATTCTCGGGTTCATCTCTAGGAGTGTGAGTAACAGAACTGCTGATGTTATCTTAAAACTTTACTTGTCATTAGTGAGACCCCATATGGATTATGCTGTCCAATTTTGGTGTCCTTATTACAGAATGGACATAGATTCATTGGAGAGAGTACAGCGTAGAATGACAAAAATGATCCATAATATTAGAAATCTTCCGTATGAAGAAAGGTTGAAGAAATTAGGTTTACATTCGTTAGAGAGACGCAGAGTTAGAGGGGATATGATAGAGGTGTTCAAGTGGGTTAGTGGGATTAACAAAGGGGACATGACAAATGTACTAAAGCTCAGTGATAGCGAAAGAACTCGTACCAATGGTTTCAAATTAGATAAATTTCGTTTCAGAAAAGATATAGGCAAATATTGGTTTGGTAACAGAGTTGTAGATGGGTGGAATGGACTACCAAGTGCTATAGTGGGATCTAAAACTGTAGGGAGCTTTAAGATAAAATTGGATAAGCATATGGACGAGAAGGGTTGGGTGTGAAGGGGGATCAGCCGGGTTGGGCCAATCAGCGCTCTGCAGACCCCCATAATCCTGCGTTAATCTCTAACCGTTTTGGTAGGATGATCCTCAGGGTATTAGAGTGTTGAGCCTATAATTGGGCTTTGTAATTGATTTGGGGTTGTGTGGGACAGGGATCTGCCTTGCTTAGGCCAATCGGCTTTCTGCAGACTCCCATTTTCTTATGTTCTTATGATACTAAGTGGCGGAATTATATGCCCGTTTTTTAATTGTTACTACCACCTTATGTCCAGATCCGTTCCAATCAACTCCATTGCACTTTCAAGATTAACACTTTAACACTTAAAGAGTGGGGCCCGACTTAAGTCCGTATCTAAAAAGCAGCAAGTTAGGAGCATTATTAAGGCTTTTAAAGGGTTAAAATAGAGTGCAAATGGCCGGGAGCGCAGCAGGCCACACAGCCGACACCCAGGGCTTACCGCCGCCCACTGACTCACACTCCCTCTGTTCTCGAGAGGCCAGCAGTGTAGCCAGTAGTGAGCGTAGCTGGAAAAAATATGCCGCTATACGCTAAACTCCCATGCTGGTGGTACCACTGCATCAAAACGACGAGTGCTACGTAGCTCGTTCTGGTCTCATTTTGAAGCTTGTAGCACCTAGTTATTTTCTGAATACATTTCTTTTCATGCAGATACTTGATTGATCATTCAGGAGGGCCTGAATATGCCCAAAATAGCCCAAATCCCCCGCTAGACGAGGGTTAAGTACCTGTGGTGTGTGTTATATATTATTCTAGCTATATTTAGACAATATTATGCAGCTTAGGATGGATCTGTGCTAGGTAAAAGTGTTGATTGAGAAAGTTTGAAGAGGTCCTTCCTAAGGTGAATATGATCGTCTAATAGTTGCCAGAATATGATGAAAAGGACGTCCCTGGTACTGTATGGATTAAATCAATTATTGTCAACACCATGATATAATTGTAGTCATCTGGCACTTTTCCAGATGTTCCAGTGTGTGAGGATGAAGGTGGGGGAAGTGATGGTAAAAGCAAAAGTCAATTTAGGTACAAAGTGCGAGTGTTGGCCTCGGGTCTGGGACAGGAGGTGAAGGTGAGGTGCCAGGCCAGGGCATCACCACCCTCAATCTTCTACTCCTGGGTCTTCAACAACTCCTTCACCTCACACAAGATACCCAGAGATCAAGTGACCATAACACCAGGTAGGGTTATATAATTATTCCCATACAGGTTCCATACTTCATTCCTCAATTTTTGTTGACACTGGTTAGATTGTGTTCGTGTGTGTGAGTTGTGTGGATAGAGAAAAGTGGATCTATTTTCGGACAATTGCCACCTATTTTCGTCCATGGTCTGGGCTTTCATTCATTTACACAATTTAGATATTAAAATGTCTCTTATCTCACTGTTGGTACTGTCCACAGTAGGACATTAGAGCTTTATATTTTTTACTTCTGGGTCCCTTCGTCTTTATCTCATCTGTGTACACAAAGTGTGTACCTTTCAATGGCATCCGCAATTTATGAAGCAGTCACAAAAACACATGGAGCCATGTCAGGTGAGTAGGGGGCTTATTGTATTTGTGTGATTCTGTTCTTGGCAAAAACATCCTGTATGAGATGAAATGAGTGAGCGGGAACATTGTCGTGGTGGAGTTGCCAATCATCCGCCTCCTACAACTCACGCCTCTTGCATCTCACTGTATCACTAATATTAAAGAGTACTATCTCTTAACCATAAAAAGAACGAGGTGTGGTGTAGATGGGAGAATCGTGGGGGTGAGGGATGTGGTGGTGAGTCTCACCCAGCTTCCCCCTCGAACCCCTTGTCCTCCCGCGGAGTTCACTTGGGTGGTTCCTCGGCAGCTATGGGATGGCCAAGGGATTGTAATCTGTACCTTCCTTATCCTCCTTCACCTCCAGATGAATGTGGCAACTTTGAAAGTGAAAGGTAGAGCCTTTCCCTTGCCTTGTTTTACTGGGCTAGGGTCTGGGTTGGGGAAAATGAGTAGATCGTAGTAGTCAATATCTTCCATCCAAGGCTTAAAGTTTATGAACTCACAGGCAAACTCACAATAGCTTATTCAGCAGCTTCCTCTAGCCCAAGAAGACGAGATGTAACACAGCGTTGGCGCGACATTTCTTTTACTCACGGAAGCTAGTTGGTAACCGAGTCATCTTCCAAGCAGTAGCTTGGGAAAGAGTTGACAGTGGGTAGAAAGTGTTGTTAATTCTACTAGGTAGGCTTATGCTAATAAGTAGCGACGGACATTATCGCTGGGACTGAATGGGTTAACTTTAACAATTGTTACATTCTTACCTTCATAGGCATCATTGATACTAATGTTTAGTCTGTAAACTATTTAGTTATTTGATTAATATATATGACAGTACATGAAACTGCAGTAGCGTTATCATTATATTTTAAGGATAATATCAACATTAACCCTCAATTCGCGGTGCCGACATATGACGGGAGAGAGAATATTGGCCACCCCTACGGCGCTCATCATATGATGGGTGCCAATTTGAGACCATTACGAGCTATGAGAGAAAAACCAAGCGTTGGGGGGACAATAGGCGGCCTCGGACCGCTCGCCACTGTTATGTAGCCATCACTAAGACATACTTTATCTCATCACCGCCTCCCTACTGCTCTCAACAAGGATAAAATCGGGAAAAATATCTCGTTCTAGGATATTTTCGCCAGTGGATATTTTCCAGTTGCACGATCGTTGCAAGATAACTTGTGTTCGTACAAGGATGATTCAGGTGTCATTGGAAAGCTCTATTATTGCTCTTTCATGGATATGTAATTGTATTATGCTCTGGCTCTTGATTATGCATGACAAAGAGCATTGAATGAAGCTCATTATCTGTAAATATACCTGCCAGGCGCTACGGTGATGTAAACAAGACTGCCCGCTCGTTGGGAGTTAATAATGCGCATACACACACAAACATGCATCCATAATTAATTGGTATTGTATTTATTGTATATATGTAATTGAATACAAAATCATTCAAACCACAAAATAAAAACAATAGTTCCAGTTAAAGAGGTGTTCATTGCTGTTCCTTACAAAATTGACTGTTATGATTGGCTTTGTTCTTATTTGTAAAAAGTCAAATTCAGAATTTCATGCATTTTGGAAATAATTTAAATTATTGATGCATTACGTTAATGTAGCATAAGCACAATATATAATTTTGATAATAAATAGAAACAAAACAAAGAATTGATAGTAATCTTAGTAAAATGTGTTAACCGTCCCGAGCTCGCTAATACTTATGTACCCCTACTGTTCATTCTCACGTGCTATTTGCACACACACATAATATTGCTCTGTTATAATCCACAATAATTACCTCTACATTCAATGTAAATAGAGCTAGACCCATAGTATTGTAAACTGGAAACAAATTGAATAAGATCAAATTATCATATTGAAAACCGATCTATTATATATTTCATCGTTTTTCCTTATCTGTGCATTTAGGGACACTCTTCTTGAATATGCAGCAGTTCTCATGCTTGGATTCTCAATTTGGGTATTCAGGAAGGGTATCCCTAAATGCACAGATAGACAATTCATATATTCCATACATTATTAATTAATAGAGTAACAATTGAATACTCTGATTGCATCAAAATTGTGCTACGATACACTTGGCTAGTGTCAGAGCAAATTAAAACATTGGCAACACTGCTTTGCGTCAACCTCGTAGTACCTTGCAGTAGGTCGGGAGATGACCAAGGCTCGGTATCTCTTTGTGACTCAAGTGGTGCAATGCGGTCGGCTGCCCCTTTAACCCCTTATTGGCGGAGCTCGACTTAAGTCGTGCACCAATTTGCAGCAAGTTAGGAGCATTATTAAGGCTTTTAACCCCTTCAGACATATATGACGCAGAGGTTGCCAGATTAGCAATAAGAAATAGAGTTCTCTCACTCTTATAATTACCTCTCCAAAATTAGTTTTCTGCCCACATCTAACTCAAAGACAACTGCAGAGGTTGAAGTAACTAAAATAAAGGTTTGTAAAAAACCCTGATGGTAATAAAGGCTTTAAAGTATCCCTAATAGGCTCAAAATTGCGTCATATGTCGGAGAGGGTTAAAGGGTTAAAATCGAGTGCAAATGGCCGGGAGCGCAGCGGGCCAGACAGCCGACTCCCAGGGCTTACCGCCGCCCATTAACTCATGTTCCCTGTGTTCTCGAGAGGCCGGCAGTGTAGCCAGTAGTGAGCATAGCTGGGAAAAATATACCGCTATACGCTAAACTCCCATGTTCGTGGCACCACTGCAAGTGAATCTGGTCTCATTTTGAAGCATTTAGTGCCTAGTTTTTTGCTGAATACATTTCTTTTCATGCAGATACTTGATTGATCATTCAGGAGGGCCTGAATATGCCCAAATGAGCCCAAAACACCCCGCTAGACAAGGGTAAAACATGGCCGTAATTGTGTCTGGACAACAGGTGTATTTAAAATACATTTGGATTTTTAAGTTTATGTTAGATTGTCTATTGTAATTATTAATATTATCATAGACTACAGTAGATCTTGACTGGACACGAAAATGGAACTTTGCTGTAAGGGACCCAAAATCGGAGAACGAACCCCCAAGTTCGGAACTCGAAACCGGATAAAGTGATATTTTCGCGGTTTCGAGGTTCGAACTTGAGGGTCCGTTCTCCGTTTTTGGGTCCCTTAGTGCAAAGCTCCATTTTCGTGTCCAGTCCAGATCTACTGTAGTCTATGCTATTATATATATATATATATATATATATATATATATATATTATATATATATATATATATATATTATATATATATATATCTATATATATATATATATATATATATATATATATATATATATATATACCGGTATATATATATTTTTTTTTATATATATTTAGTGTACCATATCACTCAGATTAAATCCAATCGGTTGGGAGTGGTAGAAGACAAACTTGATGAATGCATATTTGTACATAATCGTATAATAGCAAATATTGGCAATAGGGAGTTCCGGTTTGTCATACAATAAATTAAACGTATTATTACACTTTATAGCTCTATAACACCCTAGAACAAAATAAACCGAGAATCATGTACAGCAATACAAGCGGATCTTGTTCTATTTTTGAGTATCTAATACATTGCATGTAGATGTGATTATTGTTGGTTAAAACAGTGCGATAACATACATAATATATCGTCTCGCGGTGGTGCAAATGGAGGTCGAGAGTGAACAATAGTGGTACATACTTACCCTAAAACTTCAGCGAATGTCAAAATATTCATTTGACACTGAAGTAAGAGGTATGATATAGGTGTATATACAATAGATAGGAAATATTAATGGAAGCCAAAAAAAAATAGAGAAAGGGGGTGCAGTGAGAGAGAGAGAGAGAGAAAGGTGATGGTGAAGTGTAAATATCAATCCATAACATTACTAAATATTTAAGAAGTAAAGTGTTAAAGACCTTCAATTAATTTGGCGAAAACAAATGTAGCAGTTATATTCAGCAGGGTTCTTGATTCTGCCCATAATAGCGATTACTCGCTACCTCGAGATGTGTCACATATTGTTTTTACCTAGAGTGTACATTGTGTTATGCAACATTTGTTACTTGGCATAAGGGGAAACCTGAGTTTAGGTTGTTATTGATATAATGATGAAATCACTACTACACACAAATATACAAGCAACAACAGACCTAATGTTCCTTACTAGTCTACTTGTAAAAAAAAAAAATATATCTATAATAATAACAATAATTAAACATGATTACTCCAGCAGTCAACCGAAGACCTTCAGCTCCATAAAGACTGGGGTCCAGAGAACAAATTTATATTATGAACAATATTGCTACGGTCACATTACTCGGACGCAACCGCAGTCAGTGGGGGATTCATGGCCAGATATTTATCTATGCAGTATTTCAGTGTCTGGACAGTATAGCACTCAACAGTATTTCTAGGCAATATATTTTATGAGTTGACCACTCTGTTGAAAAAGAAGTGCTACGCTTTATGTGAATGAAACGCTATTCCGACAATGTTGTAACCATTAATTCTTGTGTAATTTGAGTTATCTAGTTGTTGAGTTATCATATTGTCATGGCCTTTGTTAAATGTATATACAGTACTTGGATTACGTCCCCTCATATTCTGAAGTTTGTCAAGGTAAATAGGTTTAACTCTTAGTCATTCCTCATATGATGTATTTCTTAGTTGTGGAAATATTATAGTTACTCTCCATTGTACTCTCTCTAGTTTTTCAAAGTTCTTTTTTATGGTATGAGAACCAAAACTGGACACAGTATTACAAATGCGGACAAATTAATGAATTATATAAAGTATGTATAACGTTATTGAATATATATTAACCCCTTGAAGCTCTGGCGCATTTAAACAGTATATTTTGGCTATCATTAGACGGTTTTATGGAGCTTAGGAAGAATCTGTGGGTATTAAGAGGGTAAAGGCTATCTCATACAACCCTCTGACTTCCACATACCCTTCCTAATCTGAATAAAATCGTCTAATAATTACCAGAAAGCAGAACAGAAACACATCTTGGAGCTTGAGAGGGTTAAAATAAACTCTCCAATGAAGGCAATAATTATATTTGTATTTTTTTTAACAACTTTGCCGACATGTTGTGCAGATTTTAAATCGCTTGATATAGTTACTCCAAGATCAGTTTCTTCACGAGTTGAATTCAATGCATTTCATCTACACACACAAATATATATATATATGTTTGTTACTACAGATGGGGTGAGCTTGGTGCAGTTCGTGGCCAGGACGCACCAGGACTACGGAACTCTTCAGTGCTGGGCCCAAAATGAAGTGGGCAAGATAAAACACCCCTGCCTTTTCCATGTAATACCCGCGGGTGAGTACGACCAATGCCAAGACAGAGACTCCAGTATGCACTTCAATATCGCACTGGAATAATGCCAACATTTTACATAGATTAGGTAGTTGATGATAATTACTTGAATTCAAGACTCTCAAAACAACATTCTGTTTTAGTTGCACAAACAATTCAAGCTTTATTTGACATGCATATTGTAGGGAATTTATATAGATAGGTTAAATTGCTTAATCACTGGTACATAAAGTCATCCCAACAAATAGTTAAATAAGAATTACCAATATGAAGAATTCAATGGGTGGAATCCGGTTCTCTACACACGGCTAATTCATATGCATGACATGTAGGAATGCTCACATAATACAATATCGATACATAATGAACTTAGCTTAGAGGACTGGTGGTGTAGGACTGTTGATATAGATTAATAGTGGTAGCACATGGTGAACTATAGGTTAAGTCAGAGCCGGGGGGAGATGTTGGCTGTATGGTTGATTTGAAGAGACTAACTGCCGGCGTCCTATCGCTTCGCGAAGTTACATAATGACTGCCGGCTCATAATAATTATAACCTATGATTTGGTTTCATGATACATCTAGAGCTGATGTAAATATTTATTCATTACAGTTAATATTTAACCTACACTTAATAATAAACTACAGTACATAAAGAACTAGCCGAAATCGTACTTGCTATACAATACCGCCAAATTCAAATACCCAATTGGACTCAAAACTGTCAGGATCATCACACACTAATCCCGACATACTGCCCGCCACCAAAAACAATATACAGTAGCTATATACAAAAAAAGATATCAAAGATTCAAAGATCACCTTGGTTAATCTTAGATCTCCAAAGATCCACGGAACTCATAGCCGCCTTCCTTTTGGGGCGAGCGCCACTGGAACCCAGAGAAGGATCATCCTTCTCATTATCAACAGCTCCACCCTGAGGAGCACTGTCACCAGCACTCCCCTGTGGAGGTATATAAGAACATAAGAACATAAGAAAATGGGAGTCTGCAAAAAGCCGATCGGCCCATACAAGGCAGATCCCTGTCACACCCAACCCCAATTACAAGGCCCAATTATAGACCCAACTCACTAATACCTTGAGTACTGACCCCACCAAAACGGTCAGAGATTAACACAAGATAACGGGGTCTGTTGAGTGCCGATTGGCCCACACCTGGTAGATCCCCCTCACACCCAACCCATCTCGTCCATATGCCTATCTAATTTTATCTTAAAGCTCCCTATCGTTCTTGATCCCACTATATCACTTGGTAGCCTATTCCACCCATCTACAACTCTGTTACCAAACCAATATTTGCCTATATCTTTTCTGAAATGAAATTTATCTAATTTATAACCATTTGTTCGAGTTCTTTCGCTATCACTGAGCTTTAGTACATTTTCATGTATCCTTTATTTACCCCACTGAACCACTTGAACACTTCTATCATATCCCCTCTAACTCTGCGTCTTTCTAACGAATGTAAGCCTAATTTGTTCAACCTTTCTTCATATGGTAGATTTCTAATATTATGAATAATTTTTGTCTTTCTTCGCTGTACTCTCTCCATGGAATCTATATCCATTCTGTAATAAGGACACCAAAATTGGACAGCATAATCCATATGAGGTCTCACTAATGACAAGTAAAGTTTCAAGATAACATCGGCAGTTCTGTTACTCACACTCCTTGAGATGAACCCCAGAATCCTGTTTGCCTTGTTACGTACACTTATACACTGTTTTCTAGGTTTCAAATCGTTGCTAACAAACACATCCAAATCTTTCTCGCAGTCTGAGTTGTCTAATTCAGCATTAGCTAGTTTATATTTTGCATTGGTATTCGGTTTCCCTATCTTTAATACCCTGCATTTGTCAATGTTAAAATTCATCTGCCACTTTACTGACCATTCGTGTAAGGTATCTAGATCCCTTTGGAGGCACTCTATGTCGCTATCTGAATCTATTGGTCTACCTATTTTGGTATCGTCTGCGAATTTACTTATCCTACTAGTTATACCTAAATCAAGGTCATTTATGTATATGATAAATAACAGAGGACCCAATACAGATCCCTGGGAGACACCAATCTTGACTGATCCCCACTCTGACTTAGTACCATTTATGCTGACTCTCTGCTTCCTACCAATTAGCCATGACCTACTCCATCCTAACAACGCCCCATCTATTCCATACGCCTCAACCTTTCTCATCAATCTCTCATGAGGGACTCTGTCGAAAGCTTTACTGAAATCTAAATATATAATATCATATGATTTGTCATTATCTACTGCTTCATATACCTCTGAGAAAAAGCTAAGCAAATTAGTAAGGCAAGAACGTCCCTGAGTGAATCCATGCTGAGAAGAATTGATTAAGTTAAATGTTTCTAAGTGGTTTCTCATTTTCCTAGCAATAATTGACTCTAGTAGCTTTCCTATGATTGAAGTGAGACTAATGGGACGATAATTTGATGCTATGGATTTATCACCTTTTTTGAAGATCGGAACTACATTTGCAAGCTTCCAAACTTCTGGAACTATACCTGTTTCTAATGAATTGTTAAAAAGAAATGTTAATGGGTAACTTAACTCATCTCTGCATTCTTTTAATACTCTGGCATATACCTCATCAGGACCAGGTGATTTCTGAGGCTTCAGTCTGTCAATTTCCTTAATAGTAACCGTTCTTACTATTTCTACTTATAGTAACCGTACTTAACCTATTTTCTATACTATCGCTATATACCTTACTGACTTCTGGAATCTGTGCCAAATTTTCATTAGTGAAAACGGATAGAAACTGACTATTTAATGTACTGCACATATCTAAATAATTTTCTCTCATTTCTCCTATCGAAGTTTTAAGGGGCCTATTACATTTCTAACTTTAGATTTATATAGTTGGTAAAAAGCTTTAGGGTTATTTTTTGAGTCGTTGGCTATCCTTATTTCATAATTTCTTTTTGCTGTCCTAATTTCCTTTTTGACCTGTCTTGATAGAGTCTGATAGTAAATAAGTAGGTGAGTTTCGCCTTTCTCAATTTTTCTATATATTCCTTTCCTTTTTCCTATAAGATCTATTAGTTTATTATTCATCCATTTTGGTTGGTTCTGTATCGATCTAAATCTTCTTTTTGGGATATATTTATTTTGCGCATTGTGAAGTGAAGAAATTAACTGTTCATATGTAGCTGTCAAGCTGAACTCTGGCTTATCCTGACTTAATTGTTTAACAATAGGGTCCACCCTTAAGGCTCTTCTTATCCCACCATAATCGGCTTTTCTGAAATGTGGGATAAGTGACGGATTCTCTTTAGCATTTCCTGTCCATTGTATATTAAAATAAATAGATTTGTGGTCACTATTTCCTAGTTGGTCCCCTATCTCAACATTATTTATCATATGTTCATTATTACTGAGAACTAAATGAAGGATATTATTTCCTCTAGTCGGCGAGTCAATGAATTGAAATAAAAAACTATCTTGTACCGCCTCAATAAACTCCTCAGAATCTGAGTCGCCGATCTGATGCTGCCAATCTATCTTCGGAAAATTAAAATCCCCCATAATGCACACATTGCTAAACCTTGATGCTATTTTCACTTCCTGCCATAAAGATTTACCTTCATTTCTAATCATATTTGGTGGTCTATAAATTACTCCAATAACTATGGTCTCGCTACCTTCGCTAACCTCTACCCAAACACTTTCGTTATCATTACTTAGCATAATACCTGATTTAGTACAGCATTTTAATGAACTCCTGACAAACACTGCTATACCGCCGCCCCTCCTACTTGTTCGGTCATATTTAAACAAACTATATCCTGGTATATCAAATTCTGCTAAAAAAATGCTTGGATTCTGTATTAATCCATGTTTCAGTAAGCGCTATTATGTCTATATTTTCATAGCTAACATGTGCTCTAAGTTCGTCCATTTTATTACATAAACTCCTACAGTTTGTGTAATATAATCTCAATGTATTTCTTTTACTGGTGTCTGGTGGACCTTCTCTTCTTCTATTAGTATCTATTTGACTGTTGTTATTATCTTGTACTAAGGTAGATATTGTACCACTATTTATATGACTAACTTCTATTACTGCATTGTCACCTATTGTTTCACTGTTATTAATAACATCTAATTTCCTTTCCTGACAATTTTGGCTATCACCTAATTTATTTTGTTTTCTTTTGATGGGGCATTTCCAATTTAAAACCCCACCTCAACTGCTCTATCAACTAACTTTCCTAGCATCCCTATCCCTTTCCTACTTAATATCAGAAGAGATACCGGTATCATCAGGCAGTTCTACATCCTGCTCCAAGGGGTATAACCTTACGACTGGGCGAGTAGTAATCCCAGTCGAAGTCTGCAAACTAGCAACCCTAATATAACCATCAATGCCCTGGAACAAATTGACAATCCTACCAAGCTTCCAATATAACCTGGGACTCTCATCATGAATCAATACGATATCCCCGATATGAGGCCACCGTTGATTCGTCCCCTTGATCACATTCGAGTGACGTTCGCAAAGAGACAGCAAATATTCCTGTGTCACCTTTTCCGTAAGTCGTCTGACACCTTGTTCAAATGCCGGAAGCGACGACGTGTGGTGTCAGTATCCCCGAAAGTAGGGTCTTGTATATCCTCGTGGGTTACTGATGACCTAGGAAAGGGATTACGATTTCGTCCACGTGTTAGCATGGAAGGCGTAATGGGTAAAGGATCATCAAGTTCTGCCGGGGTATAGGTCAAGGGTATGTCGTTGACTGACATCTCAATCTCTGTCAAGACTGTTTGCAACTCCCTTTTGTTGACCAGGGCCCTCCTTAATACCTTCTTCATGGCAGACTTGACCATTCCTATTGTCCTCTCCCAAATCGCCCCGAACCATGGTGCACGTGCTGGTATAAATTTCAAATGACAACTCTTTCCAGTGAGGGTAGACACAACCTGTGGGTCATCCATTATATCCTTGAGATATTTGGATGCCCCGACAAAACAAGTCGCATTATCGCTCAGAATCATTTGAGGTAAACCGTTGCGACCTGCAAAACGCCTTAGAGTTGTAAAAACCCTCACTGGATAAGTCGTCAATCAATTCAATGTGAATCGCTTTGGTTACCGCACATGTGAAGAGTACGGCATATACCTTAGCGATATTACCGGGCGATTCCCTAATTTGAATCGCTCCCGTATAGTCTACCCCGGTTACCTGAAATGGTTTAGTCCTTTGTACCCTGAACTCAGGTAAAGGAGGTAGATCAACTGGGGAGTAAGGCTTACCCTGTAATCTTTTACAGATAGTACAGCTATTGTGGATCCCCTTAATCGCTTGTGGCATCTTAGGGATCCACCAACGTTGTCGCATATAAGCCAGAACATAATTTACGCCAAAATGTAGGCAGATCCCATGGCATTTGCGAATCAACAGTTTGGTAATCAAATGAGAGGAGCTATGGAGAACAGGATATTTCGCAGAATCAATAATGTCCGCCTTCTGGATCCTGCCTCTACACTTAATTATGCCTCCTTCTATATATAGTCCTAGCTGCCTCATTAAGTTTGAGGGTTTGGCCTTTGACTCCTTGTTCAGTATTTCATGTTCAGTAGGATAAGATTCCTTTTGTACTAAACATATTATTTTCGCTTCTGCTGATCTCAATTCATGGAGTCTGATATGCTTCGAATCTTCACTAAGGAAAGACCCGTGAGCCCGACTTCTCATGTTGTTAATGAAACGGTATATCCATGCAACTACCCGTATTACTTGATCATAGCTGCCGTAACGTTCCCACTCTACCAACTTGTTATCCTGATGTGTAGTACTCACAGTCGAACTACTTAACACATCATCTTGGGGCCGACTTGATGGATCAGATATGCATTCCCTGAAATCCTAAGGCCATTCAGTTGTAGATGTAAGCCATGTAGGTCCTTGCCACCAAATAGAGGATAACATAAACTGTTGCGCCGAGATCCCCCGGGAAATTATGTCACCGGGGTTATCCTTGGTGCTCACATAGCGAAAATTAGCTGTAGGAACTAAGTTATGTATCTCATCAGTGCGATTGGAAACATAAACAGGTAACACCTTCTGGCTGTGTACCCAAGAAAGTGCTATTTGACTGTCGCTCCAGACATAGACGTCATTAATCTGTAGTATGTCTGTATAAGCATCCAGTGTAAACTTTATTAGACGAGCAGACAGAAGCAATGCAGTAAGTTCTAATTTAGGAACTGTAATTTTCTTAATAGGGGCTACTTTGGCCTTTGCTATAGCCAGTTTCGCTTCACTACCATTGCATAAGTATATAGCAGTACCGTACGCACTAATACTGGCATCAGCAAAGGCATGTAGATCCACCTGTTGACCACTTATAACCTGACGATCAAGTTGAACCTTGCAACATGTGGAAAGGTCCGACTGAATTAACCGCCAAGTATCTTGTAGCTCAGTCGGGAGTGGTGTGTCCCAATCTAGTTTTAGCCGCCACTGCTGCTGTAAAAACATACGAGCACGAATAGTGACAGGCAGCAAATAGCCTAGGGGATCAAACAACCTCGCAGACAAGCTTAACCCGTTGAGCCCCGGCTAGTTATAATATTTTGTTCACCCTAGTCCCAAGCCATTTTCACTTATTTTTTTTGTTTGCTAAAATGGAAGACAAGGATGAGACATGAAAAAAAAAAAAAAAAAATCACCTCTGCCATTTTTTTTTGGGTGGCGGGGGGGGGGGGGGGGCCCGGTGGGGGGGGGGAGCCTCAATAAAATTTGTTGAGCCAAAATGGAAGAGAATGGTGAGAAATGAAGAAAAAAATAAAAAAAAACTCATTTCGGTCATTTGGGGGGGGGGGTTCAATAGTTCGTCTCCCCCCGCATGACCACCCGCCCGGGAGCACTAGGGTAAAAACTGAGTATGTCATTGTACGGCATACATCCTAAGGAGTATCTCACATAAATCTCAAGCCTCTAGCTCCCATACGACCGGAGTAATGAAGGTTCAAAGTGGCGGTGAACTAGGGGTGTAAACTATCCCCACTAAGCCCACCACCACCAGCCGCGCGGCTGTTTCGGCCCTCTCACACCTACTGGCCCGGCTCCCACACACACTACGGTACCTCCCCATCCTATTCTCCCGCCATTTCCTACCTTACGAGCCACGTAAGTGTTTTTTATATGTCGGACGCACGTGATGCGTCGCTGGGAGTTGGTGATCAAAGACAGCCGACGCAACACGTGCGACGCTGGGTCTCACCGGGTTAAGCAGTTTCGCTTGTTCATAATCTCACTGTCGCATGGTGTGTGACAGAAGGATATACAATCTGTGGTAGTGTCCCATTTGTGGCCTAAAAACTGCACCGCAGTATTCTCAGTAGCTGCACCGTCAGAAGCAAACTGACCTTTCAAAAGATCACTATTAGTGGCCCATTCTCTCAAGTATAAATGAGCCTTGGCAAATATATCGCGGATCTCCCAGCATCTTTTGAGCAATAAATCTTCATCGTCTCCAGTGCCTTGAAGATTGTCCACATAGATACCCCGCATTGTCTCATTCTTGAAGTCAAGATCTAGTCCAGCCTCCGCAAGATGTCACAAGATAGTAGCGTTAAGAAGGAACTGGGAACAGGTCGCTCCGAATAAGACGACTCTGAATCTGTAGACCAGATACTCTGAATCTAGATCCATTGGGTCCCGTGGCCATAAAAATCTTGTTGAGTCCCTGTCTTCACGATGGAGTTGAAGCATCAGGAAGGCCTTCTCAATATCGGCGACCCATGCAAATTTATGACATCTGAAGCGTAACATAATTTGCGCGAGATCAGACACCAGGGATGGACCCGTGTACAGACAATCATTCAGGCTATAGGAGCGATCACTAGATTTAGCTGAGCAGTCATATACAATACGAACAGGAGTGGTGGAACTGTCCTTTTTTATCCCATGGTGAGCAAGGTAATGAATGTTATCCCCATACTCACTGGGATCTACTCTTTCAACAAATCCACGTTGTACCTGCTCGTTTAGTACTGCCGCATAAGTCTCGCCATAATTTGGATCCGTGACAAACTGCTTCTGAAGGCCCTCTAACCTACCAAGTGCTAGATTGAAATTTGTAGGTAATTTATTCTTATTGTCATTCCAAGGGAGCCTTACCACATACTGACTCCTGCCAGAGTCATACGTTACATTTTCTTCGTATGAGCTCAACGCTAGCTTGGACTCCCGATCAAGTTCATGTGGGTCAATTCCAATATTATCTAAGTCCCATAGCTTATCTATATCAGTGCATTGATTATCAGGAACAGTAGACCTAACGTATTTGTCTATGGGGCTTACTGCTACTTTAAGGACCGTAACTACCTCCACCTTTGTGTCTTGAGATGAAGTTGCATAGGATCCAGAAATGGCATACCCTTGTATTGTGGGGAGCAATATCAGCTTATCTATCTGCCGATATCCAGGGTGAACCAGGTCGTAGTAATAATCAGCTCAGACCAGTAGCATAATTCCATTGTTAGCAGAGAGTTGATCATCAGCCAGTTTAAAACCCTTGCTTCTGAGATATTTCAATTGTGGTTGAATCTCTGATGCCACATAGAAACTGGGAACTTTGTCGACCACAACAGCCTTGATAGGACATATCTTCCTTCTATATACATAGGAAATCTCCACTATATCATAGTCACTGGAATCTACTTCACCAGTGAAACCATGGAGATGCAAATTCTCTTGACCCTTGCTGGTACACTTGAGCTGTGGCAATGATGACCGCAGAACGAATGAGCTCTGTGAGCACTGGTCGAGTAAGGTTCGTGTCATTATGTGCTTATTATTACTCCCAACCACTGGCAGCAATATAGTAGGAAGCATTTGACACTCTCTAGAAGCAATGGACATAGCAGATACTTTGTTACTCTCGCTTTTATTTTTATCATGTGACTCTTTGGTGGTTCTCCATTTTTCTTTGCCGTCATGCCGATCAGACTTGGTACAAAGGGAAAACCAATGTTTCCCCTTGCAATACTTACAGGGTTTGATGAAGGACTTGGTGCAAGTACTGTTGAAGTGGTCTCTTGCCAGACAACTGGTACATAAATGAAGCGATTTAGCCTTGCCAATTTTCTGTGTAGCCTTAGGATATTCAAGACATTGGTACCATGGATGACGGCGTACACTACACAACTTGCAACCTGATGATATCGTCCTCTTCTGTTTAGATGTCTGTACCAGGAAAGCCGCAGTGGATGGCGACATCTCCACGTGTCGGTATTGTCCAGTACTCTCCATATTGAAGACTTCGGTCTGGAATATCTGCACCAACGCTTCTAAGTCCAGTGGAGTGTCGCTTAGTTGCCGTCTAACTATTTCCTTAAGGGGAGAGGGTACCTTGTTCAGGATATTTACACTGTAGATTTCCTCCTTCGGGATGGCCGTCGTCTCCATTGACCGGAGGAGGTTCTCAAAAGACTCATAGTACTCCTTCAAATCGGTCATATCATACGATGGAGGATCTAGAACAAAGAATTTTGTTATTAATGCTGTCTTTATTACTTCCTCTCTCCCATAAGTTCTTTTCAATAGCTCCACTGCAGACTCATAGCTTGTAGAGCTTCTAGCTTGTACCCCTCTATCAGCTTCAATGCCCCCCTTTCAACTGTCCACAGAGATACATAAACCTTTGGATGGATGTAAGCATCTTATTTCGATGAACGGAACACTCAAATATATCCCAAAATCCAGTCCAGGTAGTTGGATCCCCGTAAAAGGTAGGCAACGTAAGCTTCGGAAGGTTAAAACCAGTTGCTTTTGGAGTACCGGTATCCTTAACAGGGTGCGATTCTTGAGTTGAAGCTAACCTGGCTAAGGCTGTATTAACATCTTCAATATACTCCAGATCTGCTGATATATTTTCTTCTTCCACATCTTCAGGACTTGACAACAAACCATATACCTGCTAAGCATAACTATCAAAAGTGGCTAGCGATTTAGTTACAGTAGCCTTCTTGCCCTTAATCTGATCAGCTGAGGCACTGTCTATAAATTCGTCTAGATCTCTTAAGCACTTATTCAAGCTTCCCTTCATCCCTCCCTTCAAAATCTTAAGTTTCTTTAAATCTGGCATCGTTAAGCTCTTAATCTAGGCTATTAACTCTCTAAACTACAAAGCAAACTAGTTACACAAATTAATTTAAATTATGTGGCAATAGCATTGCTACTCCCAATTTCGAAACGGTCATAACTAGCTGCAGTAGGATGATTCAATTGAGCCATGATAGACAAATAGCAGAAACAAAACTAGGGCTACAGAAAGAAGGGTAAATGACAAGAACTGACTAGTAATAAGACTATTTAGATTATATTAGGCCCAGCCCAGCTGCCCATGCTACAATCATGAGGTCTGACTATCGACTGTCAATCGCTTAGGAATCAACAGAGACCGAACCTCATGACCATAATTAGGCCTATAAGTAACTAGGCTAAGGAATTTAATTAAAATGTGTCACATGAAAACCTTCCCCCCAGCAAAAATGTAAATGACCAAACACTAAATACACCAAGAAACTACCAATAGTGTCATCAAAACAACCACAGACACTTAGCAGGCCTAACTAAAAACCGCGAGAAATGGTAGCAAACTGAGACACTCTCACACACATACCTAGCCTAGCAAACTCCCAAACAAGGTAAGCTGCACCACGTCGACAAAATTGGGAAACTAGTTCCCCCAAAACGAGCGCCACCGAAAAAACACAATGATAGCCAGGCATAAAAAAAATAAAAATAAAATGCAAGGGCAGTCTGCCCATCTCCTAGCACAGCAACCATTTGTAATACCAAGGGCAAGCGGAAATAAACAAAACACTACAACGGCAATATAAAGATTACCAGAGGTTCGAAGGACAATTTATTTGTAGGGAATTTAGATAGATAGGTTAAATTGCTTAATCACTGGTACATAAAGTCATCCCAACAAATAGTTAAAGAAGAATTACCAATATGGAGAATTCAATGCGTGGAATCCGGTCCTCTACACACAGCTAATTCATATGCATGACATGTAGGAATGTTCACATAATACAATATCGATATATAATGAACATAGCTTAGAGGACTGGTGGTGTAGGACTGTTGATATAGATTAATAGTGGTAGCACATGGTGAACTATAGGTTGAGTCAGAGCCGGGGGGAGATGTTGGCTGTATGGTTGATTTGAAGAGAGTAACTGCCGGCGTCCTAATGCTTCGCGAAGTTACATAATGACTCCCGGCTCATAATAATTATAACCTATGATTTGGTTTCATGATACATCTAGAGCTGATGTAAATATTGATGCATTACAGTTGATATTTAACCTACACTTAATAATAAACTACAGTACATAAAGAACGAGCCGAAATCGTACTTGCTATACAATACCGCCAAATTCAAATACCCAATTGGACTCAAAACTGTCAGGATCATCACACACTATTCCCGACACATATGTGTATTCAAAATTTAATAATAATAATTACATCATTCCTTTGGGCAGATACAAAATGTTCATAAGCCAAAACCAAAGCTCAGTTGTGTAGCAAGTCCTTTCTCTGAATGTCTATACTCTCACAGGTTCTTGACCGCTCCTCCTATCACCTCCAACTAATTTTGTCATGTCCTTTTATTTCTCCCTCTTTCTAGTTTTCGTTTTTCCTTCTTCCATTTTCTCCTGGGGCAGCTGACAGTGATTGGTCTCCCACCCTTGTGCTTTTTGGGACCCATCCCTCCCTTTCCTTCTAGTTTACTTCCCTGTTTGTTTCCTACCTTTTTCTCTAACTGTTTCGGAGGTTCTAGTTTCCTTGGGGTTTCACCTTGGGGTTTCTGATCCCGGCTAAGTTGGAGGGGTCCACCTGGTGACAGGTGCTGCCGGCGAGGGCTTGCAAGGCTCGTTGCTGGAGGATGAGTACTGTAGGGTTGCTTTGAGGTTTCTGACTCCCTTCCCTCTTCCCAGTGTGTGTGACGGGTGACTACGCCAACCCCATTCTTCATGGGACAAAGCTACAGAACAAATGTCCAGGTTGTACAAGGTCCCTAGCTCAAAGCCAAGGCCTGTCCCATTTCAATTGACCACATCCTGGGTTTCGTGGCCCTGTGGGGCCCTTTCGTTGCCTGGGGCACCTGGTAACCGCAGTATTTTCTTCCATGCATTTCTCCTTTTTTTTGTATATGGTGACAACTTATGCTTTTTTCGCTGTTCTTCCCTGTTCATGTCTTCTGCTTTGGAGGTTCCGCTGAGTGAGCCCCTTGTGGCATGCAGCCTGGCACTAGGGGCTACGGTGGGTGGCTGTCGATCCGATTCGCAACAGGAGCACGGTGAGTTGGTGATGGTTTTGGGTGCTCTCGACCTTCCCGCTGAAATGTCCCTCGATCATCACTTGTCCCTCTCGTTCGCCAGTGTTCCGAGTCTCTCTACAACCTTTACGTCCTCATCACGTCCTTCTCCAACCTCCACTACCCAGGCTTTTATCTCCTCTCCTGTTGTCGTTTTTCAGACTTTATCTTCTTCCTCTTCACCCTCTATCGCTGTCACTCTCGACCTTTTTCTGCCGTCCCTCCCCTGTTCTCTTTCCTCTTCTTTTCCAGTTTCATCCTCATCTCGTCCTTGCTCCTCTGTCCTCTCTCTCTTTGCACCTTCTTCCTTTACTAAGTTTTCTCCATCCCTGCCTCTGCTCCTCTGGCCGGTGATGACCTCGTCTTCCACCTGCGTCTCCTTCAGCAGGTGGGAAAGGACGTCACCTTCCACTCCCGCCATGATGACTCCCGACTTGTTACCGTCCAATCCGAACGTCAAGCTACAGCTATGTCTTCATTCATTGATTGTTCTGGCAACTTCAAACTGGCTCATAAACCCCACCGACTCAACTCCTTCCTGTCCAGGGACTGCCCTGATTCCCACTTCCAAACGTCTAGGGGGTCGTCAATTCGCGGATTGCGGTGACCTAGACAAGAATATCATTGTTGCTCAAGACCACAAGGTAGTTAGTGTGGTCTGTTACACTATCCCTCCTCGCAACCATCGCTGCAATCCCACAAACATTGCCAATATCTATTTTGATGGACTTTCTCTTCCTCCCCACGTTATTGTCGGTGGTACTTGCCTCACCGTGACCGAGTCTCTTCCTCGTCCCCTCCAGTGTCGCAGTTGCTGGTGTTTCGGCCACCCGGCGAAGTACTGTCGTATGTCCGCCGAGTGCCATCGATGCCCGCGATGTGCACAGTTGGGCCATGCCGTTGATGAATGTCAGTCTAAATCCTAGTTATGCATTAATTGTCATGGATCTCATTCAGCCGACTCTAGAAATTGCCCCATTTATCTGTTTGAGTCTGAAGTCGCTGTCATCAAAGCGAGACAACGCCTTACGCTTACTGAAGCTCGTCAAAAGGCTCGTCACTTGGGCTTTACCCCTCAATAATTTTCAGAGATTCTGTCTCCTCCCTCCTCTTCTTCCCCTCCCTCTACCACGCCCCCCTCTTTTTCAGTTTCCTCAGTTCATCCCCCCTCCGTCCCCCATTCCGCTCCCTGACATACCGGTTTTGTCATCTGCCTCTATTCCTTCTCCCAATTCTTCTTCCAGACTTCCTCCTTCTACTACTTTTTCTTCCTCTTCTGTCTCCTCCATTTTTGCTACCGTCTCTTCCTCTTCTTTGCCTTTGTCTAACTCTTTCTCTGTTCTAGATTCTTCTACTACTACTCCTGCCCCTTCTTTTAGATCTCTTCCTCATTCCTCCTCTTCTGGTCTCCCTCAACGTTCTCAGCGTTCCAAGCATCCCCCCCAATCTCTGTCATCTCCCTCTACTTGTCGCTCCAAATTACGTCCTCGTTCTACACTTCCCATCTCCTCTATCAAACGGGTTCCTGCGCTCCGTTCTTCCTCTTCTAAATGTAGGAGTGGTCTCCATAGCGTGCGTATCTCGAGTCCCTGCGGGAAGAAGAGGAAGCCACCTCCTTCTCCCTCTTCTTCCCTCTCTCCTCCCTTCGTCCAGTCTCCTTCTCCTGTCACTGTGTCCCTAGATTTCTCCTACGAAACCTTACCCAAAATTTATGAATGTATCCGTTCTTCTCACCCACCGACTTCAACCATTCATGCCGAGGTTCATCCTATCCCCTCTTCTCTCCCCCTTACCCCTCTCCCGCCTTCCCTTACCCCGTCCCCTTCCTCCACTCCCCTTTCTGACCCTCTCCCCCTCCTCCTCTTCCCGCCCGTCCTCTGTCCTTCCTCCCTCTTCCGACCCTCCTCCTCCTTCTCCTTCTCTTTCTCTTTTAGACCTCCCTATGCCTCCCGGTTTCCAGTCTTCCCCTTCAGCGCCTTCTCATCCTCCTTCCTTTCCCATTCCTGCCATTATTTCCCATCGTTAACCTCTCTTGTCAATATTTTCCATCCACAGTGTTTACTATATTTTGTAAATTTGTGTTGTATATAGTGTATATATTTTCTTCCCATTCGTGTGTGTCTTTATGTTGATGTATTCTATTTTTTCCTTTCTTTGTTTTCTTCTATTTTGTCTTACTTTCTTCTCTTTTTTGTTTTTGTTTTGCTTTTATTTGTTCCTCCCTTGTTCCTCTTTAATTCTGTGTATTTGTTCCGCCTCTCTGATATATATTTGTAGATATCTTTTTAATTCTCTCTGTTAACCCACTGAACCCGAGCTAGTTTGGAATAAATGTACATCGAGAGACCAGCTGATTTGGCCTTTTGTTTTATTTTTAAATAGCTTAAATAGGTGAGAAATGAAGAATAACACAAAAAACACTCACCTAGGTCATTTGGGGGTCCAAGAGGGGGGGGGGGGGGGGCTAGCCTGATCCATCAGCTGATGCTGGGCAGCCTTCAAGTTTCCCGCCCGGCTAGACACAGCTGAGCATGGCAGATGTACGATGCGTCCAGTTTTTGAGTGACGGTTATTTACACCACCCGAGCATCAGGTGTGCCTTCATATTTCAGATATTAGCAACATGTATCACATATTGTCATTGTAAGTGAAGTTACAGTGTGATAAGTGCATAGATTAAAGTTTTATAAGTGTCGAGGGTGTGGCAAGACTCGCGCGCGTTGTGGTTACCATGACGACTGGCGGGCTGGCGGCCACCTTGTTCATGTACTCACGCACGTACACACTGCCAGCTGAATGACACCCGACTTCCCCTCCACTCACTCTCACTTTTATTATGCTTCTCTCACGTACTCTGTTTATTGATTTTATACTTTATCGTATATTTTATAGTTAGAATATGAGTGTTACACATTGTTTTAGGCACCTTTGACTTAGAAATATGGGTTTTGATGTATTCTTAGTGGGGAGACAGGGGAGGTGTTGGTGAAGGCAGGGGGAGTGGGATAGGACCAGTGTACACATAAACTTACTGTGTATGTAGCAATATGACACACTATCTCGTCTCTTCTTACCCCTACCATGACCTGGCAGAATTTTGAGGAATGCCGTGGGGACTGGGTCATCCTCCTCTTCCTCTTCCCAACTTGGTGGGGAGTCAACTATGTTATGGGAAGCGTTAGGGGAGCGATAAACATAGCGAGGCGACGAGGTAAACAAGGCAACTGGGTCGGGAGGGAGGTGGGAGGCCGCCCAGTCCTTCCACTCCCGCGCTCTCTCTCCCCACTCCCCACCGCGGCGGGACTTGGGTATTGCCAATTGATAAGTATTGCCACTGTTGGGTATTATCATAAGGTATATCCTATATGAATTTTAACCCTCTAGCTACCATAGGATAAGAATAAATAAGCACAAAAGTGGCGGTGGGATAAGTGGGTAAGCTGGCTTTCCCCATCCACCCTTACTCACCTGCGCGGATGGGCTAGGGGGTTGCGCGTACCGCCACTGTTCGGCAACATCATAAGGTAGTTTTCCATACCATCCTCAGGCCTCTAGCTACCATATGACAATAGTAAATCATTTCGAAGTAGCGGACGCAACGTATGCGGCGCTGGGGTTTAGCGTTACATACAGTACATTGCCGACGCATACGCTGAGGCGCTGGGGTCCCGTGGGCTAAAGATTCTTTTCTCGTTGTACTTTCTTTTAAGTATCTTTAGTATGTCCATTTTGTAATGGAACCTTCGCAGTTTTTCTCTTCAGAGAGACGATTTGCGTTTTTTACTTTCTGTTCATTCCCCTAAGGTTGTTTGTCTCCAGGAAACTCATCTTCTTTCTCCTTCGGTTCCTGTTCCTGGCTATGGTTTTCTTAGTTCTCCTCATTCTCTTTCGGACACTTGTATTCTCCTTCACCACACTGTTCCTTATGAGGAATGTTCCTGCTCTACTTCTCTCCCTTGCACCTTTGTTAAGGTTTTTCTTGGCCGTTGAATTACGGTTGTTTCTCTTTATTTCTCTCCTTCTGTTCCCATCGATTTTGATTATTTTACCATGTTTTTAGCTCAGCTACCTCCTCCGTTTTTATTCCTTGGTGATTATAATTGTAGGTACACCCTGTGGGGTGATTCTGTCGTTACCTCATGTGGTCGTGCCTTAGAGTCCTTTATTACCAATAATAACCTTTTTCGTCTTAACCCTTATTTAGCGGCGAGCAACATAAGTCGAGTTAAATAAAGCTGGACTATGTGGCGGCGCTCGACATAACTCGAGTGGCAATTTCAGCACGTAATGTGGCTGAGAGAGAGAGACAAGTGGTGGCAGGAGACTAGCGAGTGTATGACTGCTCCAGACCACCGCGGCGAACCTACTGACACAAATCTCAGCTCCCTCCTCCCTCTCTCACTCGCTACATACTCAATTATGTACCGAAAGTACCGAATTACCTGCTTTTTGCACTCGCGTTGCACGGTTATTGCAAGAAAACTATCCATCATACAAGGATCGTTATGGTGTCATTCGAAAGCTCTGTTTATGCCCTTTCAGGGATAGGTACTTGTTTTACGTTCTGGGTCTTATTTAGGCATGAAAATGATCACGTAAACAGCCCTATTTTGGCTAAAAACACCCCGCTGTGCGGTACACATAAATAAACCGCATAGGCCGCTCGTAAGGTGTTAATACTGATTCCCTGACTCATTTTGATACTAGAACGCGTTCATTTTCTTGTCTTTATCTTTCTTTTTGTTCTTCTTCCCTGTCTCTTCTTTTTCATTGGTCTGTTTTTGAGGATTCCCTCTATAGCGACCATTTCCCTGTTCTGCTCGCTCCTACCTCCTATTCTCCTGTCCCTGGCCCTCCTCATTGGTGCTTCCAGCGTGCAGACTGGTATACTTTTGCTTCACTGTCTATCCCTTCCTTACCTCCATCTGATTCTTCATCTGTACATAATTTGCTGGCCTTTTTCCTGGTCACTGTTTTGAGTGCTGCCTTGGTCTATATTCCCCGGACCTCCCATCCTTTTACGTCGAAATGTGTTCCGTGGTGGTCTCTGGACTGCTCCAGGGCTCTCCGCATTAAACGGGCTTCTTTTAAGAGCTTTCATCGTAAACGTTTTACTCCCGCTCATGATCATTCTTTTTTACTTTTTCGTAAGGTGTCTGCCTTCCTGAGTCGCAGAGTCAGGTCTGCTAAACGTCAAAGTCGAATGTCTTATGTTTCCTCCATTATATCTTTTACTCCTGTTCAGTCTGTCTGGAAATTCATTCGCAAGATTTCGGGCAAGCTTTTACCTCCCCATTCTCCTGTGCTTCATGTTGATGGTGTGTCTGTTGCTGACTCAGAGGCAGTTGCCAGTCACTTAGGTCTCTACTTTAGCTCTGTCAGTAGTGGTTCTCATCTCTCTCCAGAATTTCATTCACTAAAATCCGTTGCTGAAACTTCTCCAGTTGTTTTCACCATGTCTTCAGAAGAATCATACAATGCCCCGTTTTCTTCGTCTGAGTTGCTCTCCGCTCTTCGTGCCTGTAAGGCTACTTCTGTGGGTCTTGATGGAGTCCATTATTTAATGCTTAACGCTTTACGAGCGGGTCCGTAAGGAATTTAGACTACCCGCCAAGCGGGTGGTTTTACCCTAGATGGCCTTGTTTCCGTGCTCTTTTTCATGCATAAACAAGAGCCAGAGCGTAATACAATTATGTATCCCTGAAAGGGCGTTAATTCAACTTTCCAATGACACCATAACCATCCTCCTACGACCACGCGTTCTCTTGCAACGATCGTGCAAGACGAAGGAAAAATCCCTAAAATACGGTAATTTCTTGACATAATACCCTGTGTAGTGAGGGAGGGAGGGTGGATGTGTGTGGAGTAAATGTCAGTAGGCCCGCGGGACCAGTGGCGAACGGTCAGAGCCCGACCTACGCTCCGCCCACCGCTCGTCTCTCTCTCAAAGGCAATATTGCTCCAAAACTGCACACGGACTAAAGTCGGGCCCCGCTCTTTGGGCAGGTGTTCTCTATACGGACTTAAGTTGCACCCCGCTAATAAGGGGTTAAGTATCTTTCCTCAGAGGCTTTAGTATTTTTATTGGCTCTTTTCAATAAAGTTTGGTCGTCTGGTGTTTTCCCTCCTGTGTGGAGTACTGCTCTTACTATTTCATTCCTTAAGGGGAGATTTCCACTTGAGGGATTTTTTTCTTAACTCCTTTCTCCCTCATGTTTAGCCCCATTGTTTTTCTAATCTTAAGACGTTTGCCCCATTATTTTTACGATTTTAAGAACTTCAAACCTGTTGGTTTGAAACAGGGGTGTGTGATGTCCCCGTGGTTGTTTACTGTATATATGGATGGAGTTATGAAAGAAATACTATCAAGAGCAGTGGATGTTGGTGTATCGCTGAAAAGGGAGGGAATTGAGTGGAAGCTACCTATACTGCTGTTTGCGGATGATACAGTTCTGATGAGTGATAATGAATGGGAGTTGCAGGGTCTGGTAAATGAGTTTGGAACAGTGTGCGAAAAACGGAATTTGAAGGTAAATACGGGGAAGAGCAAGGTTATGGTCTTCGAAAGGGGTGAAGTCACAGAGTGTGAGGTGAAGCTGAACGGTCAGGCTATGGAGATCGTCAACTCTTTTAAGTATCTGGGCAGTGTGTTGAGTAAAGATGGGACTATGGATGAAGAGGTGCGGGAGAGGGTACAACAGGGGAAGAGGGTTGTAGGAACGCTAAAAGCAGTAACAAAAAATAGGGTGGTCAGTATGGAAGTGAAGAAGTCCTTGCATGACAGTGTGGTAATCCCGACACTGACTTACGGAAGCGAAGCATGGACGTTGGTTGAGAGACTCAGACCAAGAGTGAGAGCAGTGGAAATGAATTACTTAAGGAGTGCGTGCGGAGTTACATGGAGGGATAGACAGACTAATGAGGAAGTAAGAAGGAGGTGTGGTGTGGAGGTAGATGTGCTGGAAAGTGTGAAAAGGAACAACTTGAGATGGTTCGGCCATATGGAACGTATGGAAAGCGAGAGAATGACTAAGAGGGTGTATGAGAGCGAGGTGGAGGGACAGAGGGGGAGAGGTAGACCGAATATGAGGTGGAAGGATGGAGTGAGGAAGTACATGAACGAAGGTGGTGCTGGTTGGGGGGAGGGGCGTCGACTGACTGGGGACAGAGGTGCATGGGGGCGGTTCGTTCGTGGCCACCCCTTCGGGGATCACGGCGTCAGGCAATAGATAGATAGATAGAAGAACTTTCAACCCATTTCTGTCAATTTTAACACCTTTCGTGCCATTTAGGTGTCGATTTTATCCTGGCGAGCGATAGCAAGCCTGTAATTTAAGAGGAACCGGCTTTCAGCCGGGAAATTTTTCTACCGAAAAATATACTGTTACGACTGGGGTTCAAATATATCAGGGCTCTTATTCATTGGACTAGTAATGGCATAAATGCTACAACGGAAAGCGCTAGCTCCAACCTCTGATGTATATTCCCAGTGAACAAAGAACACAAATACTCTACAGAGTTCTATATGCAATAATAGGCTATCCAACTCTCAATAAATGTGCATCTACTCTAGGCTTAATGTTATGTGAAAACAGCCTATTACTACCTATAACCGAAGGTGCTTGGTTATGGTATGCAAAGTAAGGTGGTAAGAGAAGTTACAGCTTACGTTACTTTAATCAATAAATGTCAGGCACTCCTGCATGAAAGAAAGTGCACTAAAGTCCTTCAACACTAACAAGGAATCTTCTTTAAATGTTAGATGCTATAAAGATGCTCGTATCGGAAATGGAACCCAAAAAGGCAGGCAGTGGAACAATGCTCGTGCAGGCTATGCACACAAAAAGGCAGAATATATAATGCCGTCGGAGCCAAGAATATCCTAAACACTACAACAATAATAATAATCGCCACGACAATGCAGTATTCCTATCAACAAAAAGAGCCTAAGTCGTTTGTGTCTCAATACATCAAACTAGGCTGCGAAATGCTTGTGTAATAATAAATGGGTATGCATAAAAAGAGTAATTAGGTTAATATACTTAATGTCTACTGTGACTGATAAAGTCTAGCTAGAGTCAATGATACGAGATACTGGTGCGCATGGCATGCCGCATAGCCTAGTGCAAATCTCAAGTCTGTGCGTCAAATATTACGTTATAGGGAAGGGTAGCTCTCTTGAGAAACCTTAATACCGAAGTATTAAGCGTTCTCCTGGCGTACCTCAAAGACAAACAACGAGCTTAGAACAGTGCAGAATGGTATAGGCAAAAAGCCCTCATTCGTGCATGCTCTACTCTCAATGGCACACAGACTAGAATTTACTCAATCAACTCCAGTTCTCAGGTATGTCGTGCAGCTTTTAACTAAAGCCAGCACTCATAGGAAACAATACCTTATAATATCCAACCCCTAATCTAGCATTATCTAATCCAGAAGAACACTAATAATTAAAGGAAGCGGCAATATGAAAGCCAACCAATGCTTCGTGATCCACTTATCTTAACAACTAACATACATGGGTTATATCAGACCTTAACGCACAATACAACTGGCCAGCATGAAGCTGATTTTGCAGAGTTAACCAGAGGGGGTATAATATTAATAAAAAGGTGGTGAAAGATATGGAAAATGAGAGAGATAGGCAGAGGAAAAGATTCTCAGGTGCAGAGCAGGGGACAGGTAGCAAGGGAAAAAGATGGGTGCGTTCTAGAAACCAGATCTGAGGGAGAGAGTGGCGAGGAACTGTATATATACTCGCACCAGCTCGAGCCGCGTGGGAAAAAAGCGGTTACAAGTCCTCTAGCCACTAGCAAGGGAGCTAACAGCATGGGAAGGACCTCTCTCAACCAACCCCCACGAGGCAGCCAGCCGTGACGTCATCGAGCGGGACAAACACACTGCGCTCTCTCTCTCTCTCCCAGATCCAATCATTACTAGTTAATGATAAAACATATACTTTACAATTAAATATATAAAGCCTTGACATGGGTGAAAACAAAGAGCCTTTCTGGACTGCCCATGACACAAGCTTTCATATGAAATAAAGCACACTCTAATACACAAACTGTAGCCCCATCCACTGCCCTGGCGATCCTAGCGAGTCACTGTAGGACAAGCCATGCGGTTCTAACGGAGTGGTTAACGTCACAGTACAAATTTATCTTGAAAGGGACTCAAGTGGGTGTAATCTTAAGCTTGAAGGATATCTAGGGACCGGACTAAAAGCCTCCCCTTAAGCCTGGTAAATCAGGTTTTTTGCCCCATGACTATTGCCCTATTGTTTGAACGGATGTTTAATGGTTGTTAGGTTTACTCCTCAGCCTCATACTCAGTCCTTCATAAACTGGACTCTGTTCACCATTTCGGTTTGCATCTTGCCTTGGGTGCTTTTCGCTCTTCCCCTGTTGAAAGCCTCTATGCTGAATCCGGCGTCCCTTCTTTGCACCAGCGTCGGGCCTTTCTCTCTCTCAGGTACAATGCCCGGTCGTTTCAGTTTCCTTCTTTGCGGACCTCTCTTACTCCTACTGTTCCTGTTACGTCTCATTCTCGCCTTCGGCCCCTTTTCCTTTCTCGTATGGATTCCTTACTTTCTCATTCTTCGTATTCCCCCTTCCACGTTCTTCCGCTGCGACTCAGTGCGTGTCCTCCTTGGCTTCTTCCTCGTATTCCCATGTGTCCCTCTATTCTTCCTTGTTCTAAGTCCTCTACCCCGCCCCCGGTTCTTTGTTCTCGTTTCCTTGAACACCTTGCACAGCATTCTTCTTCTATTCCAGTTTACACTGATGGCTCCCGTTCGTCTTCTGGCTTCAGGTTTGCCATCCTTTTTCCTTCTCGTTCTTATCAGTATTCTCTCTCTTCTATGGCTGGTGTTCTGACTGCCGAGCTTTATGCTATCTTCTTTGCCGTCTGTGTCATGTGCTCCTTTCTTTCTTCCTCCTTTACCCTTTTTTCTGACTTGTACAATGCCCTTCTTCTCTTGCAGTCTTTCCATGCTGTTCATACGTTGGTTCTTGCCGTCCAAGATTGGCTTGTGAGTCATTCTACTCAGAAGAAGGTTGTCCAATTTTGCTGGGTGCCTAGCCATGTTGGTGTCCATGGGAATGAGCAGGTTGATGTTCTCGCTTGTGATGCTGCGGTGATCAGGTCACCTTCTCTCTCTATTCCCGCCTCTGACTATTATCCGGCTATCTCTGCCTTCCTTCTGTCTCGTTGGCAAACCATGTGGTCTTCTCTTTCCTCTAATAAGCTCCGCACTGTTAAGGCCTCCGTTTCTGCCTGGGCTGACCCCTCTCGCCGTGTTCGCCGCTGGGAAACTGCGTTGGCCCGACTTAGGATAGGCCATACCAGACTTACCCACTCCTTCCTAATGTCCGGCTCACCTCTGCCGCTTCGCTCCCGGTGTGATGTTCAACTTTCTATTTCTCACATTTTCCTTGACTGTCCTCTCTTTTCTCCGGCCCGTATGCGTTGTTTTCCTTTTCTCTTTGCCATTAGTTGTCTACCTTGTCTTGCTGATATCCTCTCCGAATCCCCTTTCTTTTCCGTTGACCGTGTAATGTCTTTCCTTTCTTCTCTCAGCCTCCTTAACGATATTTGAGTTCCTTTCCCTCTAACTCTATCTGTTTTCTGCTTTAGTGCCATATGGCCTTTGTTGCCTGGTGCTAGGAGTTTATTAATGTTACATTATGCAGGTATTGTGTATGTGTTCACTTCAGTCTTGCTCTAAAACATTTACACGCTGCATCTCTCTCTATTTCAACTAACTATACAATATTCTCTGATGATTTTATTCTAGATGTAATAGAACACATGTTGTCCATTTTGTTATGTATATATTGACGGTGTTGAATTGGCCATCAGATCTTACTAACCAGTGCACTTGTAATAGCGTAATTTATTTATTTCCTTTTGATACTTATTCATATTTCTAATGGAATAATGAAGCAGACCTTGAAACAAAGAGAAAGTAGAATGTGGAGGCATAGGTTTACCCGCTGAGTACCAGCTAAATATTAATAAATGTACCACCCAGGACCGGCTGATTCTGAATTATTTTTTTATTCCAGAATCAATAGCCAATGGGTTAGGAATGAAGGAAAAACCAAAACAAAATTGGTCAAAAGTGCAAAAAATGGTCCTACGGAGCCCCCGAAAACGGATTTTACAAGTGTAAAAAATTGAAGGCAATTTCCCCAAAAAAACATGTTTTTGTGCGCTCACGCACACGCGGTTGGACTTTGAGAGCTTTCAACCATCGGCATGGATGCGTGGGATACTTACACAGTTCCCATAATAATCTGAGCCCTCGGGATGCCATAGGACCGGAGTAATTAGGACCGGACCGGCCAGAACGCAAACCATGCGTCGCTGGGGTTTAGCGTTACATACATTGTGGACGCAAACCCTGCGTCGCTGAGGTTCAGTGGGTTAAGAATACTTAGAATGATACGCTAAGTGAAGGGCAGAATCGAGCTCCATTGCTAGAGTTTGAAGTGGTTTGAAGAAAATTAGGAATCTGTTTCCTCTTCTAACCATGATGACATTTTGTTTTCGTGTCAAGGGAAGCATTGATGCTGCTTCCGTAATTAGTATAATGTTGTATGACAGTGAGACACGGCCTGTAAGGAAGTATGATGTATGGGTGCTAGAACACATTGAAATGAGGATTTTCGAGATGAGCTTCACTGATTGATTGCTCTAAGAATCTAGTAGTGAGACAATTACTGAATTCTTAGATATAATGTGAAAATATTGCAAATTAACAGATTTTGTGGAATGGAAATGTTGAAAATATGGATTATGAAAATTGATGAGGATAAGCTACTAGGATGAATGTGAAAGACAATGCGCTTACTGATAGACCAAGGGATAGTTGGAGGAAGCTAGCCTATTACGAAATGTTCTCCAGTGCAGGAAACTGAATAGGGAGATAGACCAAGATTGTGATTTTTGGAGGGCTGCCATCAGTTAAAAGTCCTTTTCATGCTAGCATGGATATGGGTCCAGACCAATTTTGTGTAAAACTTTTTCAAACATTGACACATTCATTACAGAAAGTATACGGATGGAATTTGCGCTTACACCATCAATTGTTTCATGCTCTATATTTCCAATTCTTGTTGTTCCTTAGGATTCTGGTATCTAAGCAACAGACAGTCCAAGCATAATCTTTCTTCTGTTTTCTCTACTTAACATTTTGAATCACCCTTGTCATATTATCCTTCGACTAATATCACTCCCTCATTGAGTTCATAATAACAATACCATAATAATGGAGGTTAGTGGGTAAATAGAATAATAAACTTGAGAGGTTAATTGTGGAACATTGGTGGATAGAGTAATGTATAATATATAGGAAAGTAATCAGTTATGTATGAACTGAAAAAAACATACCATTAACCCTTCCTACCCGGGCAGCCTTTCTTAATGACGGAGGCTGTATCCGGGCGATCTGGATGAAAACACAACAAAAGTAAACTAAGGCTAAACTCGCTTAATATACTACCTACAATAATCAACCATATGTCAAAATGGGCGGCTTACCTTCCCGAGTAGAATGGCGTTGAGTAGAGCTTTCTAGCTCAAGTACTTCCGGAGTTATGGTGATGGAAGTGGAGGTAACTTTTTCCGCATATATACCTCGCCGCGTCCGAACGCTCAACCGCGGCCCAGGCTACGACGAACGTTTTGACTCGTCGCTCTACCTTGAATTATGGCGGGAAGCGATTTTTTAGTGTTTTATTGTTTATTATGCCATATATTATTGTTATTATGATATTTTCACTCAATACATATATTTTTCTGAAGTAATTTGTGTCTCTGTCACTTATACTTAGTTTTATTGTTATTATTATAGTAGTTATGATTATTTATACTGGACTATGGTAATTGATAGTGTCATTTTCACTTCTTTATTGTTAGGAATATCTATTTTAGTGTCACTTTCACTTGTTCATATTGTTCTGAAGGCATTTATTATTACTTATGTGTGTCTCTTTCACTTAGACTTAGTTTTATAGCCTAGTCATTATTATAGTAGGTATGATTATTTATACTGGACTATGGTAATTAATAGTGTCATTTTCACTTCTTTATTGTTAGGAATATATATTTTAGTGTCACTTTCACTTGTTCATATTGTTCTGAAGGCACTTATTATTACTTATGTGTCTCTTTCACTTATACTTAGTTATATTATTATTATTGAGTGTCACTATCACTGTCACTTACACTTCAATAGTTTGCCAGAGTGTGGAAATCATTGAAGCAGGTGCCGGCACACAGTCCCACCTGACACTCGAGGCATTGCCAAGTGGTTTTTGTGGGTTTGCTTGGTCGTAGAGTTGTGCGGGTGCACCCATAGCACCTCTTCTGCATCCTTATTCGGCTGTTAGGACCCTGGAAAGGAAGGACGACGAGCTGGTGCTTTCTGATGAAGTTGGCACACCCTATTCTGTCCATCATGCTTGGTCCTTGTAGTGGCCTCCCTGGTGTACCCGCATGTTTTACCAGGAGCTCATGTATCAGCTGCTTTTGGAAGGTCCGCAGGCTCTTGTACTTGATGACTGGACACCTCAAACGGTAGATGTTGTACGCGTTGAGGACAGACATATCTACTGTATGCAGGACAAACTTCTTGTTCCACCTGCAAGATGTTCGCAGGCAGTCTATGAAGCCCATCTGCATGTCGGACTTGTCGATGAGGCGCATGTTCAGGTTATAGTCCAGAACAGCAGCTGGTTTTGTGATAGGGTTCTTCGTTTTTCGGTCCACCTTCCCTGTGGGGACCATCTCTGCTTTGTGGCATGTGGTGAGGAGGTTGACCTTGCACTGGTCATGCCAGTGGATGGAGAGGATGGGGCCACTCTTCTTATGGAATATGTCCGTCTTCTTAGTTTTTGTTGGGTAGGCTGGCATGCCCTTCCTCTTCCCCTTCACTGTGCCGACAGTTCCGGTCTTGCGGTCATGGAGGTACTTGGCGAGGATAGGCGACGTGTAATAATTGTCGGTATAGAGGACGTGGTTGTCATGGAAGTACCTCTCCATCATCCTCTTTACCACAGCGCCGCCAAAACCAATGAGGGGGTCAATCTCCACCTCACCACCCTTGCCGCTGTAGACTATAAAGTCGAGCACATATCCCGTCTTGCAGTCGCAGAGGACGAAGAGCTTGATGCCGAAGCGGTGTCTCTTTGACGGGATATACTGTCGGAAGTGAAGCCTACCACGGAACAGGACCAGAGACACGTCGATGCACAGCTTCTGAAATGGAATCAGGTAGGTGGAAAACCGATGACGTATCATGTCATACAGTTGCCTGATCTTCCAGAGTGTGTCGGGCTCGTGGACATGCATGTTATTTGTCAGGTGGAAATATGAGAGGATGTCGAAGTACCTATCCCTTGACATGAATTTGCCAAATGCTGGAGTCGTTGTGAGGTCGCCAGTTATCCAGTAGTCGGCCAGAACGTGCTTCTTTATGTGTGTCATCAGCATTGTGAGTGCCAAGAACCCATATAATTCTGCCACAGTGAGAGCTCTCCATGCCACCATCTTTGCACTTGTCTTCCTGCCAAGAAAGTTTGAACAGATAGCCTGGTGATGATTTGTCTCTTTGACAAGGTATTCCATGACTTCATTGTCGTAGAAGCCACAGAAAAGTTCACTGGAGGTGGCATTTGGGCCACAGGGATATGCTGGTGACACCCCAGAACCCTGTTGTACCTCGTGAAAGGCAGGAAAATCTGGCACAAAATCCGCCCCATCTGACCACACAAACATTTCAGCAGCTCGAGGACGAGGACGTGGAGTTGCAGCAGGCACACGCCCTGGACACCCTGGCACACGCCCTTGGCCACGCGGATGCCCAGGCGGACGCCCTGCACGCCCACGCCCAGGCCCAGGCCCAGGGGCAGCGGCGTCGGCAGGCTGACCACGTCCACGACCTCGAGGTCCTTTGACTCTTCTTGTCGGGACTCCCTCTTCCTCTTCCTCTTCCTCTTCCTCTTCGTTTTCCTCTTCCTCAGGCGACGTCAGGTCATCTGGGGCAATGTCGGGGTCGTCAGCAGCCTCTTCAGGAGTCAACTCTGGTGAAGAATAGACCGGGCATCGGCGGCGTGGGGCTGCGGGAGGTTGAGCAATGGGAGCCTCGGCCTCGGGAGTTGGGCTCCTTTTGCGGCTAGCCGTGGACTTTTCCACAGGAAATAATGACCTACGATGCGGGGCCTGTGGTGACACACTGTGGGAGGCCAATGGCGCACTTGTAGAGGCCCTTTGGTCATCTTGAGGGACAGATGAAGCTGAGGGCTGTGGGTGGCCCTCCCGGCGTCCCGGGTCAAGGCGTCGTGACAAAGGAATGCGGGTGGTTGCTAGGCCTGGGTCGGCGTCACTCTCACTATCTACGCCTTCCCTCACTTTTTCTGCCTCCCTGCGTGCTTTCTTGGCTGCACTTTTCACTAAAGACTGTTTATAGAAATATTTACCAACTTCCAAGGGCGTACGGGCAGGCAAAGGGGAAGGTCCTGGCGTAGGGCAAGGACTAGGCCTACCCTGACCTACGAAACTAGGCGAAGGGGTTGGCTCTAGAAGACTTGGTACTTCAATAGCACCTTCCTCCACCACTTCCACATCAGTATCATCACTACTATCACCCCCCTCAAATAAATCAACATTGTCATCATCACCAAATCCCACAAAATCATCAATTTCGCTCCCACTTCTACTCTGAATATAGAGGTTTTTGTCCACAGAGCTTTCACCACTGCTCAAATCCTGGTTGAAAAGTTCACGGTGTATTGCACTGTCACTTAGCAAACGTTGCACTTTCCTTACTTTCCTTTTCTTCTCGGTTGGCAGAGGTATAGATGTTGCAAGCGGGGTAGCACTGGGACGCGTGGGAGATTGCACAGTATCGGACGTGTCGGAATTCATTTTTTTGCTGTAGCTCTCAATGGCGGCAACGTAGGAACTGATAAGCGTGATAGTTGAGGCTTGGTGGCGCTACGATCGCCCCCGCAAAGTAAAATTTGCCCGCGCGAAATTTAACCCATAACTGTCGGGGCGCAACATAAGTCGAGTATAATAAATCTGGACTATCTGGCGGCGCTCGACATAGGTCGTGTGGCAATTTCAGCACATAATGTTGCTGAGAGAGAGAGACAAGTGGTGGCAGGAGAGTAGCGAGCGTATGACTGCTCCAGACCACCGCGGGGAACCTACTGACACGAATCCCACCTCCTCCCTCCCTCTCTCACTCGCTATATACGGAATTGTATGGGGAAAGTGCCGAATTACATGCTTTTTGCACTCGCGTTGCGCGGTTGTTGCAAGAAAACTAGCCATCATAAAAGGATCGTTATGGTGTCATTGGAAAGCTCTGTTTATGCCCTTTCAGGGATAGATACTTGTTTTACGCTCTGGATCTTATTTAGGCATGAAAATGATCACGTAAACAGCCCTATTTTGGCTAAAAACACCCCGCTGGTGGCTACATATTATATACTGCCTAGGCCGCTCGTAAGGTGTTAAAGCACGCTTTCAAGCAAATGCCGGGTTGCGGCCCTTCAGCCGCGCTGTCCTTACCTAAGGCAGCCCGGGTAGGAAGGGTTAACTATCTTTCTCTCAATTACATTAACCCTCTCACTCTCGCTTAAGTTTTTGGGTAAGTAATTACCACCACTGTTCACAGTAATGCGCTTTGTGCACTACTTAGAGACAATACACATACTATGTGTATCGCTCTTTCTTAGCCCACAATAATCACCTCTACATGTAATGTTATATACATGCATTCGCAAGATTTCGGGCAAGCGTTTACCTCCCCATTCTCCTATGCTTCATGTTGATGGTGTGTCTGTTGCTGACTCAGAGGCAGTTGCCAGTCACTTAGGTCTCTACTTTAGCTCTGTCAGTAGTGGTTCTCATCTCTCTCCCAAATTTCATTCACTTAAATCCGTTGCTGAGACTTCTCCAGTTGTTTTCACCCTGTCTTCAGAAGAATATTACAACGCCCCGTTTTCTTCGTGCCTGTAAGGCTACTTCTGAGGGTCTTGATGGAGTCCATTATTTAACCCGCAGAGACCCAGCGTCGCACGTGTTGCGTCGGCAGTCTTTGATCACCAACTCCCAGCGACGCATCACGTGCGTCCGACATATAAAAAACACTTACGTGGCTCGTAAGGTAGGAAATGGTGGGAGAATAGGAGGGGGAGGTACCGTAGTGTGTGGGGGAGCCGGGCCAGTAGGTGTGAGCGGGCCGAGACAGCCGCGCGGCGGGTGGTGGTGGGCTTAGTGGGGATAGTTTACACCCCTAGTTTACCGCCACTTTGAACCTTCATTACTCCGGTCGTATGGGAGCTAGAGGCTTGAGATTTATGTGAGATACTCCTTAGGATGTATGCCGTACAATTGCCATACTCAGTTTTTACCCTAGTACTCCCGGGCGGGTTGGTCATGGCGGGGGAGACGAACTATTGAAACCCCCCCCCCCCCCCCCCCCCGCCCCCCAAATGACCGAAATGAGTTTTTTTTATTTGTGTGTTCATTTCTCACCATTCTCTTCCATTTTGGCTCAACACATTTTTTTGAAGCCCCCCCCCCCCAACCCCCCACCGGCCCCCCCCCCAAAAAAAATGTCAGAGGTGATTTTTTTTTTTTTTTTTTCATTTCTCATCCTTGTCTCCATTTTAAACAACAAAAAATAAGTGAAAATGGCTTGGGACTGGGGTGAACAAAATATTATAACTAGCCGGGGCTCAACGGGTTAATGCTTAACCCGTTGAGACCCAGCGTCGCACGTGTTGCGTCGGCAGTCTTTGATCACCAACTCCCAGCGACGCATCACGTGCGTCCGACATATAAAAAACACTTACGTGGCTCGTAAGGTAGGAAATGGCGGGAGAATAGGAGGGGGCGGTACCGTAGTGTGTGGGGGAGCCGGGCCATTAGGTGTGAGCGGGCCGAGACAGCCGCGCGGCTGGTGGTGGTGGGCTTAGTGGGGATAGTTTACACCCCTAGTTTACCGCCACTTTAACCTTCATTACTCCGGTCGTATGGGAGCTAGAGGCTTGAGATTTATGTGAGATACTCCTTAGGATGTATGCCGTACATGCCATACTCATTTTTTCCCCTATTGCTCCGGGCCGGTTGGTCATGGGGGGGAGACGAACTATTGAAACCCCCCCCCCCGCCCCCCAAATGACCGAAATGAGTTTTTTTTTATTTGTGTGTTCATTTCTCACCATTCTCTTCCATTTTTGGCTCAACAAATTTTTTTGGAGGTCCCCCCCCCCCAACCCCCCTCCGGGCCCCCCCCCCCAAAAAAAAATGTCAGAGGTGATTTTTTTTGTTTTTTTTTCATTTCTCATCCTTGTCTTCCATTTTAGCAAACAAAAAAAATAAGTGAAAATGGCTTGGGACTGGGGTGAACAAAATATTATAACTAGCCGGGGCTCAACGGGTTAATGCTTAACCCGTTGAGACCCAGCGTCGCACGTGTTGCGTCGGCAGTCTTTGATCACCAACTCCCAGCGACGCATCACGTGCGTCCGACATATAAAAAACACTTACGTGGCTCGTAAGGTAGGAAATGGCGGGAGAATAGGAGGGGGCGGTACCCTAGTGTGTGGGGGAGCCGGGCCAGTAGGTGTGAGCGGGCCGAGACAGCCGCGCGGCTGGTGGTGGTGGGCTTAGTGGGGATAGTTTACACCCCTAGTTTACCGCCACTTTGAACCTTCATTACTCCGGTCGTATGGGAGCTAGAGGCTTGAGATTTATGTGAGATACTCCTTAGGATGTATGCCGTACAATGCCATACTCAGTTTTTTACCCTATTGCCCCGGGGGGGGTGGCCATGCGGGGGAGACGACCTTTTGAACCCCCCCCCCCCGCCCCCCAAATGACCGAAATGAGTTTTTTTTTATTTGTGTGTTCATTTCTCACCATTCTCTTCCATTTTGGCTCAACAAATTTTTTTGAAGCTCCCCCCCCCCAACCCCCCACCGGCCCCCCCCCCCCCAAAAAAAATGTCAGAGGTGATTTTTTTTTGTTTTTTTTTCATTTCTCATCCTTGTCTTCCATTTTAGCAAACAAAAAAAATAAGTGAAAATGGCTTGGGACTGGGGTGAACAAAATATTATAACTAGCCGGGGCTCAGCGGGTTAAGCATCTTTCCTCAGAGGCTTTGGTATTTTTATTGGATTTTTTCAATAAAGTTTGGTCGTCTAGTGTTTTCCTTCCTGTGTGGAGTACTGCTCTTACTATTCCATTCCTTAAGCCTGGTAAGTCAGGTTTTTCGCCCCAGGACTATCACCTTATTGTCTTGACGAGTTGCTTATGCAAGCTGTTTGAACGGATGGTTAATGGTTGCTAGGTTTACTCCTCAGCCTCAGACTCAGTCCTTCATAAACTTGACTCTGTTCACCATTTCGGTTTGTGTCTTGCCTTGGGTGCTTCTCGCTCTTCCCCTGTTGAAAGCTTTTATGCTGAATCCGGTGTCCCTTCTTTGTACCAGCGTCGGGCCTTTCTCTCTCTCAGGTACTATGCCTGGTCGTTTCAGTTTCCTTCTTTGCGGACCTCTCTTACTCCTACTGTTCCTGGTACGTCTCATTCTTGCCTTCGGCCCCTTTTCCTTTCTCGTATGGATTCCTTACTTCCTCATTCTTCGTTTTCCCCCTTCCACGTTCTTCCGCTGCGACTCAGTGAGTGTCCTCCTTGGCTTCTTCCTCGTATTTCCATGTGTCCCTCTATTCTTCCTTGTTCTAAGTCCTCTACCCCACCCCCGGTTCTTTGTTCTCGTTTCCTTGAACACCTTGCACAGCATTCTTCTTCTACTCCAGTTTACACTGATGGCTCCCGTTCGTCTTCTGGCTTCGGGTTTGCCATCCTTTTTCCTTCTCGTTCTTATCAGTATTCTCTCTCTTCTATGGCTGGTGTTCTGACTGCCGAGCTTTATGCTATCTTCTTTGCTGTCCGTGTCATGTGCTCCTTTCCTTCTTCTTCCTTTACCCTCTTTTCTGATTCGTACAATGCCCTTCTTCTCTTGCAGTCTTTCCATGCTGTTCATACGTTGGTTCTTGCCGTCCAAGATTGGCTTGTGAGTCTTTCTACTCAGAAGAAGGTTGTCCAATTTTGCTGGGTCTCTAGCCATGTTGGTGTCCATGGGAATGAGCAGGTTGATGTTCTCGCTCGTGATGCTGCAGCGATCGGGTCACCTTCTCTCTATTCCCGCCTCTGACTATTATCCGGCTATCTCTGCCTTCCTTCTGTCTCGTTGGCAAACCATGTGGTCTTCTCTTTCCTCTAATAAGCTCCGCACTGTTAAGGCCTCCGTTTCTGCCTGGGCTGACCCCTCTCACCGTGTTTGCCGCTGGGAGTCTGCGTTGGCCCGACTTCGGATAGGCCATACCAGACTTACCCACTCCTTCCTAATGTCCCGCTCACCTCTGCCGCTTTGCTCCCGGTGTGATGTTCAACTTTCTATTTCTCACATTTTCCTTGACTGTCCTCTCTTTTCTCCGGCCTGTATGCGTTGTTTTTCTTTTCTCTTTGCCATTGGTTGTCTACCTTGTCTTGCTGATATACACTCCGAATCCCCTTTCTTTTCCATTGACCGTGTAATGTCTTTCCTTTCTTCTCTCAGCCTCCTTAACGATATTTGATTTCCTTTCCCTCTAAGTCTATCTGTTTTCTGCTTTAGTGACATATGGCCTTTGTTGCCTGGTGCTAGGAGTTTATTAATGTTACGTTATGCAGGTATTGTGAATGTGTTCACCTCAGTCTTACTCTAAATCATTTACACGCTGCATCTCTCTCTATTTCAACTAACTATACAATATTCTCTGATGATTTTATTCTAGATGTAATAGATCACATGTTGTCCATTTTGTCATTTATAAATTGACGGTGTTGAATTGGCCATCAGATCTTACTAACCAGTGTACTTGTAATAGCGTAATTAATGTATTTCCTTTTGATACTTATTCATATTTCTAGTGGAATAATGAAGCAGACCTTGAAACAAAGAGAAAGTAGAATGTGGAGGCATAGGTTAAGAATACTTAGAATGATATGCTAAGTGAAGGGCAGAATCGAGCTTCATTGCTAGAGTTTGAAGTGGTTTGAAGAAAATTATGTATCTGTTTCCTCTTCTAACCATGATGACATTTTGTTTTCGTGTCAAGGGAAGCCTTGATGCTGCTTCCGTAATTAGTGTAATGTTGTATGACAGTGAGACACGGCCTGTAAGGAAGTATGATGTATGGGTGCTTGAACACATTGACATGAGGATTTTCGAGATGAAGTTCACTGATTGATTGCACTAAGAATCTAGTAGTGAGATAATTACTGAACTCTTAAATATAATGTGAAGATATTGCAAATTAACAGATTTTGTAGAATGGAAATGTTGAAAATATGGATTATGAAAATTGATGAAGATAAGCTACTAGGATGAATGTGAAAGACCATTAACTATGGTCTATTAACCATTTATAGGATGAATGTGAAAGACCATTAACTATGGTCTATTAACCATCTATTAACCATTTAATATTATGGTCTATTGACCATTAACTATGGTCTATACCATTAACTATCTTTCTCTCAATTACATTAACCCTCTCACTTACTGATGGACCAAGGAATAGTTGGAGGAAGCTAGCCTATTACGAAATGTTCTCCAGTGCAGGAAACTGAATAGGGAGATAGACCAAGATTGTGATTTTTGGAGGGCTGCCATCAGTGAAAAGTCCTTTTCATGCTAGCATGGGTATGGGTCCAGACCAATTTTGTGTAAAACTGTTTTCAAACATTGACACATTCATTACAGAAAGCATACGGATGGAATTTGGGCTTACACCATCAATTGTTTCAAGCTCTATATTTCCAATTCTTGTTGTTCCTTAGGATTCTGGTATCTAAGCAACAGACAGTCCAAGCATAATCTTTCTTCTGTTTTCTCTACTTAACATTTTGAATCACCCTTGTCATATTATCCTTCGACTAATATCACTCCCTCATTGAGTTCATAATAACAATACCATAATAATGGAGGTTAGTGGGTAAATAGAATAATAAACTTGAGAGGTTAATTGTGGAACATTGGTGGATAGAGTAATGTATAATATATAGGAAAGTAATCAGTTATGTATGAACTGAAAAAAACATACCATTAACTATCTTTCTCTCAATTACATTAACCCTCTCACTCTCGCTTAAGTTTTTGGGTAAGTAATTACCACCACTGTTGACAGTAATGCGCTTTGTGCACTACTGAGAGACAATACACATACTATGTGTATCGCTCTTTCTTAGCCCACAATAATCACCCCTACATGTAATGTATTATACAACCAAAGATAGAGCTTGACCCATACTATTATAAAACTGGAATACATATATAAAAATAAAAATTTCGCATTGAAAATAGTTATACAAGAAATATTTAATCGTTTTTCCATGGTAACACTATCAAAATTACATTATATGCTGAGCAATAACGTTTTTATATGAAATAAGGTCATTCCAAATGTGTCATCTGAATTTACTTATCATCAATAGTCGTTTTAATATGAATATACTAAAAAAGGTACTTGGCAAGTAATAATTATCCACGCATAACCAAAATATTCAATCTACATCGATATCGAGCAACAAAAATTACATTTACTACAATTTACTATATTTCAAAAGGAAAAGTTGTTGCACAATCTATAATATTACAGTAGCAAACCCCCCCTCCCACCCCAAAAAAAAAAAAAATAAGCAAATAAATAAATACAATATAATTAACAACATTGATGTGGACTACATTTTTCATATTTGTTACGCTGGCCAGCTTGCCAGAATGTACTCATGACTCGCTAGCGCTCGCCAGGGCTTTGAAATGGGCTATAATAATCGTAGAACGATGTTCTTTCTTTCTTAGTATTCATGTTGTCACAGCCAGATCAGTGTTTGCCTTTATTCTTGTCTGTGACACTTAGAAGTATTTTATATCATTGATAGAGTTATAAGATACGCAGTGTGTTAGTTGCAATGAGAGAGAGAGGGGAGAGCGAGGCAGTAGTGTGTGTGCGTATGTACGTGTGCATTCCTCGCTCAGTGGGCCCGCTCGCTCGCTATTGGACGGCGGGCCTGGCGTGATTTATGACATCAGCTTGTCCCTGTGACGTAGTGGCCTGTGGTTGGTCGCCGCCCTCCTAGCCCAGTGGTCCTACTCTCCTTCTCTCCTCAGAGCATGGTATCGTGCGCTTGGTCCTAGACGTCCCTCGCATTCTGTCTCCAATCTAACCCCATTTACTGCTGTTCCTCTCTCTGAACTCCTTCTTTCCAATACTTCTTATCTTTATTCAATTACCCATCCCTTCTGGTTCTCGCATACGACTTCCATAGTCGGCCAGTCGTATTACCAGCACCTGTTCTCACATATATGTTTTGCACTAGCTTTAGAGGTTATTAGAATCATAGTCACATGGATTCATATTATTGGGTGCTTCTAATTATTTGGTTGTTCTTTATTGCTATTTAATGCTAGACAGTGGAGGGTATTTTGGTCGTTGTCTGAGTTATGTATATGGCAAGTCAGAGCCTGTACGACTTCGATGGAGCTAGGTAGCCTGTAGTACACCCTTGTGCATATTTTTCCTTTGCGAGCTTAGCAGTATACAAGCGAAGGGCTTTTGCCTACTCTTGCTTGTATGCTTGATAACTCATTTTGTTGACCTTTGAGGAGCGCCAGGGTAAGACCAGATACTTGAGATCTGGACTAACCAAGAGAGCCTCCTAGTCACTTAACGTAAGATAAGGGAAATATGTTCAGGGGAGACAGTAGGCTGCGAGCATGCTTGAGCTCTGCCTAGGCTCCCTGTACCTTTATACCGCTGCTATGCTTTATTAGTTAGAAAGACAGCATATTGTTTATTAACTTTAACTGCATATGCTTTAGGAATTATTCACAAATTGTTTTTGCCTAGGTTGATGCATAGTGCACAACCCAGTATGGCTGTTACGTTGGCTAAGGAAGTACTGTTTTTGAGTGGCTGTTGTTAGTGCTGTCACAGAGTTGTTGCACTCTCTTGTTTCCATATATATGTATCCTACTTTTTGGTGTATCTAGGATACACGCTTTGGTGTCCTGCCCCTGCATTATTTCTGTTCTATATTCAACGAGCATCTTAGAGCATCAGACGTTTTTTAGAAGATTCCATATCTGTTTGCTGTAGGACTAGACTTCAAGTGCTTTCATAGAACATTGAAGAGTTTAGTGTTGAGTTCAGACTCACACTAAAGATAACATAAGCATATAACCTTTTATTAAATCTTGTCATAGTTTATTTAAGCATTGTTATTACTTGAGAGCTTTTTATTAACGTAATTACTCTTGTTGTGAGTAGGCTTTGCCGTCACCGGAAAGCCTTTGTAGAAGTGCACTTAACCCAGTTAATTGATACCCCGTTATCCAGTAGATTAACTCTGGAGGGTTTAAGTGTTTTGTTCACCGGCTTCATAGTTCGAGGGTTTGGAATTAGCGTACCGTTGTTGCAGATCTAGCCTATCTTATAGTCCAATATTAAGTGCCCTTGTTTATTTCGTTGTGCCGGTCGTAACAAATGGCGACCTTAGTCCAGTATATAATGAACTGAATTTTGCAGGTTTTTTGGAGAAATCTTATTGCCATTTGGGGTTGAATTTATTTTTTGCAGTGTTGGCAGTGGACATTTTTTAGAGGATATATGGAACTTGTTGGAGTTTATTGGTGACCTAGTATTGCACTTAAAAACATCTTCGAATATTTGTTATGAATAAAGCTACGCGAGAGTTTGGCTACTTTTGTCTTGACTTGGGATTTTTTTTTTTTTACTCCATCATGTCGTCACTGGACGGGTTTGAGGATAGTGAGGGCACAGTGCGAGAGACAGGCGAGAAGGTGGAGAAGGTGGAGTTGTCTGACGGCGTTCGGGTGGTGAACGGTGAGGAGGAGGCTCGGAGGTTTTTGGAGGAGCCTGTGTCGGCGGACCGGGTGTCGGGGCTGGACCGGTACGGACTGCAGTGTATAGCCACGGTCTTAGGGTTTTCTTGCACTAGCGGTTTGTCAAGAAGTGAGCTGGTTGCCTGTGTGCTGGGTAGGGTGCGTGAGGCTTCGGGTGGAGCGGGAGCTGGGGCACCTTCGTCCCAGCCCCCATTCCACTCAACTCCTATCATGGCACCCCCTCGGGTTCCGGAGCCGAGTACGTTCCCGCAGGCCGATGTCCGCTGGCGGTTGGGTAAGCTTCTAGGTGACTCACTGGGTGGGTCCCCGGTAGTAGCACCCCTTCCTCAGGGTTTGTCTTCCGAGATGTTTCAGCTCGAGCTCGCCAAACTTAAGCAGCAGGAGTGACAGGCTGAGCTCAGGCAGCAGCAGCAGAAGTATGAGGCTGAGCTCAAGTATAGGTATCAGGCTGAGTCTGCAAGGTATTGTGCCGATGTTGTACTAGAGAAAACTCGTATAGAGGTGATGGGGAACCGTTTCGTCCAGGGGGGTCGACCCCATGACCAGTCCCTGTCGCATCTACTGAAGTTGGTTCCAGTGTTTGATGAGTCAGGAGTTACAGAATTCTTTCTCCGTTTTGAGAAAAAGTGCCGGGAGCACCAATGGCCCGAAAGTGGGCAGCCCTTGTTTCTTCACGATTGACGGGGAAAGCACTCAAGGCGTACGATGCTTTGCCCCTAGATTCCTGTGTGAATTATGAGGCGTTGAAAGAGGCTGTCCTGAGGGCGTATGAGTTGCAGCCAGAGACCTATAGGCTGAAGTTTAGGGCTGTTCCTAAGAGAAAGGAGAGTACTTTCCAGGAACACGCTAGAGACCTATCAGATGCATTTGAGAATTGGTTGAGGTCGGAGAAAGCAACTACTTTTGATGCGGTGAAGCAATTAGTGTTGTTAGAACAATTCTATAAATGCACTGGCAGTGACTTGACGCTTAACCTGAAAGAAAAGCAACCTAAAACTCTGCAGGAGGCGGCTGAGTTAGCTGACCTCAGGTTGTCGTTAATTCGTGGGTGCGGGTCTGCCCAGAGAGCTGAGGCAGGTAACAAGGGGCGTACCACCCCACCCCCCCGAACTAATGATACAACAAATTATCCTACTAAGAGCACTGTTGCCAATTTTGAACCCAAGTCGAAATCCTTCTCGTTAAAGAAAGGCCAGGGCCCTTCCTCACCCCAGGGGAAGTCAATGAGTGAGGTGGAGTGTTTTAAGTGCCATAATAAGGGGCATATTGCGCGCTTTTGTCCGAGCACACAGTCTACAGTGGTGGTGTCTCTAGTGAGCAACATCGGGGTGTCTTTGAGGTCTTCCGCATTTGCCCGGGGTAAATCGTCGGTTGCGAAGTCACAGTCGGTGAAGAAGCATGAGGAGGGCTCGCTACCCGTCCGAGATGCTTTTTGTGGTCATAGGGGACATGGCACTGTGAGGTGGGCTGGTGTGGAACATAGGCTTGAGTTGTTGCGTGATACGGGTGCCTCCCAGACGTTACTTAAGAACTTCACTGGTAAGCCTATTAACGCAGCTCGGGTTGTAGTGGTTCAAGGCATCAATGCTGTGCGGTCTTACCCGCTTGTGAGAGTGGAACTTGTGGTGGATAGTGTGACACGGGAGTTGGATGTGGGAATTGTAGAGAAATTGCCAGTTGAGGGGGTCGACCTCCTTCTCGGTAACGACTTTGCGGTGCCTACTTCCGAGGTTCCACCCTTAGTCGTTGCCGAGAGGGCGGCCGACACGAGTAGGGAGGGGCAAGAGGGGCTGGAGAGGTGCCAGATGCAGCAGATGGCGTGTGCTGTCACCAGATCTCAGTCCGCTCAGGTGTCACAGCCTAGTACCCAGGTTTCAGACCAGCGGAGGAAGGGTCGGAAGGAGAAAGTCAAGGCTGGTGGTCGGGTTAAGAGTTTGGACCCAGCGACACTCCTTGGTGACTCGGTACTTGCACCACTTTTGAGGTCCGGAGTGGCCCCAGAACCTGTACCCCCTAGTGACATGGTAGGGCGTGATAGCACTCCGCGACAGAAATGTTCCCAGGTGAAACAGACTAGGCTTGAGCAACCCAGTATCGGGGGTGGCCACAAGTTGCTCCAGGAGCCCTTGGACAGGCTGGCACCCTCTGATATACGACGGATGCAACTAGAAGATCCTAGTCTTGAGAGTTGGGGGAACGGGGCTATTGAACTCGAGGAGGACGGGGAAGCATGTCATGTGAACCTGTTGAAGGAGTTTGTGAGGCGCCCACCTGAACAGCCTACTGTCCCTGTGTTGGTCTGCAGCGGCCACGGTGGAGAAGGAGAGGGGGGCAGTGAGGCACAGGTGGAGGAAAGTTGGGATTGTCATATCTCGGCGGATCAGTGGGCGGGGAACACGAGTCAGGTGGCTGTGGAAGCGCTTGAGCACCTGCCTGAGCAACAGCGTGCAGCAATCCAGCACCTTTTCTGTTTATACCCCACTGTTTTTGCCGAGCACCCAGGCCTCACAACTCCTGCGGTGCACGATGTTCCGTTGGCAGGTCACTTGGGTGTGAGTAAAACGTTGGCCCCGTTGTCTAAGTTGTTCAAGGTGGGCGACGAGGCTTTGGCATGGTTGTCAGTTCAGGGTTGACCCATTGCTGCTAAGGGTGGTGGTCAGTATCAGGACATTAAGCAGATTGGTGAGGTTAACCCGACCGTCGCATAGCCTCCCAGTGCTGCCCTATAAAAATGCAACAGCCCTACCATAGACTGACTGACTATCTGGCTGTGGCGCTGAAGGTGGTGATGCTGCGCAGGCAGGTGTAGCCGCAAGGAATGCGGGGGTGCGCATGTACGGTATCGGCGGGGAAGCCTTAGCACTTATGAACTATGGGAGTGACTGCACAGGTGGTACAGATTGTCCCTCTCATGACCTGGCTGTTTTAGGGACAGAGGTGGAGAAGGAGGGAGACTATAGTTTAGAAACTGCGGTCCTGGCTGGGTTGTGGGAGGGCAATGAGCATGTTGTTCTTCAAGATAAGTTGCAACCTCTTGTTCCTAAGCGCCAACAGAAGTTGTTTACTAGGCTGTGGCAGTACGTCCGCATGTTTGTTGATTCTCCAGGGCTGATGTTCGGGGGGGCACCCGACATAGAGGCTGGAGACAGTGCAAAGCTCAAATTGGCTCCCTACCGTATAAATCCTGCTCGACAGCCTGTCGTAAAAGCAGAGCTGGACTACATGTTGGAGAAGGGTCTGAGGGATAAGGGATATCATGAGTGGTCGTTGCCAGTGACTTTGCAACCTGAGTTGAGTGGCAAGATCCGTGTTTGTGTTGATTGCAAGAGTGTTGGAGTATTATCCCTGACAGACGCCTATACATTACCCAGAGTTGACAACCCCATAGGCAGCATCGGGGCTTCCTCGTTTATCACTAAGGTGAAAATAGTGAAAGGTGATTGGCAGGCCCTGTTGCCGGCGAGAGCGAAGAGAAGTGCCAGTCTTGTGATGGACTGGGCAGTTTATCAGTGTCAGGTGTTGTTTTGCTGCCGGAACACAAGTTGGATGTGTGGCATGTTAAGGGCACTGATAATGTTCTGGCTGATTGTTTGTCACGGGAGGGTATGTTTTAAGGAGAACCCTCGCCGTTCAGTCAGTGTTGGCTTGAGTTTGGAGAAAAATTAGGCTTGCCCCTGTAGTGCAAAGCCTCCAAAAACACTATTAAAATAATACAAAAACCTCACATAAAAACTCTTTCTTTTGATAGTATATAAGTGCAGTATGTTACAGCAAGAATCTAAGACATTCTGAGTTTTGTTCTTAGTAGGCTAGGCTTGGTGAAGCTTCCTCGTTGAGCGTAATATTGTTAAGTGATACTATTATTTTTGGGAAGTGTTGTGTAGATTTTGTTTTATATAATGAAGTGTTTTTACGTTTGTGATTGTGCCATGTTTTTCACAACTTGGAGAGTAGCTGGGTGATGCGGGGTTTGTGGGCATTCTGTCTGGTCAGATGTGGCGTTTACCTGAGGTTAAAACGTCCCACATCTTGGGCGGGGTGTTCGCCTTGGGCGGGGTGTTACGCTGGCCAGCTTGCCAGAATGAACTTGTGACTCGCTAGCACTCGCCAGGGCAGTGAAATGGGCTATAATAATCGTAGAACGATGTTCTTTCTATCTTAGTATTCATGTTGTCACAGACAGATCAGTGTTTGCCTTTATTCTTGTCTGTGACACTTAGAAGTATTTTATATCATTGATAGAGTTATAAGATACCCAGTGTGTTAGTTGCATCTTAGCATCTTCGAGCATCAAACGTGTTTTAGAAGATTCCATATATGTTTGCTGTAGGACTAGACTTCAAGTGTTTTCATAGAGCATTGAAGAGTTTAGTGTTGAGTTCAGACTCACACTAAAGATAACGTAAGCATATAACCTTTTATTAAATCTTGTCATAGTTTATTTAAGCATTGTTATTACTTGAGAGCTTTTTATTAACGTAATTACTCTTGTTGTGAGTAGGCTTTGCCATCACCGGAAAGCCTTTGTAGAAGTACACTTTACCCAGTTAATTGATACCCCGTTATCCAGTAGATTAACTCTGGAGGGTTTAAGTGTTTTGTTCACCGGCTTAATAGTTCGAGAGTTTGGAATTAGCGTACCGTTGTTGCAGATCTAGCCTATCTTATAGTCCAATATTAAGTGCCCTTGTTTATTTCGTTGTGCCGGTCGTAACATATTTTTTCCAAAATTTTGCAAACTTTGCATTGTTGTAAATATACATTTTTAGCAACAACAATAGTTTTTTACATGTGAAATAACAAGTACTTTTCACACACTTTCCAAAAATCCAATCAGATTATTGTCTATACTCAAGAGCTTATTGTCTATACTCAAGAGCTTATTGTCTATACTCAAGAGCTTATTTGTTATATGAATATAATAACATATATTTACATATGAGTATAATATCTTGCGGTTCTCGCACTCAAACAACTGTATATTATCATTTTCGATATATTTTGTTCTAAGGTGTGTTAGGCAATGTATTATAGTGATATGTATAGCTTATTGTATGAGAAAAAGAAAAAAGCAAACCAGAAGCCTGTACTCCCAATAGTTGATGTTATACGATTATTTAATTATTAGCATTTGTCAAACATCATTCCCAGTACTTGTATCCATTTGAAATACAAACGAGTTGTATGGTGCACTGATAATAGCTTGCACTATATATTTATATATTATAATAAAACAATATTCTAAGATACAACCTTATCATAAACTATTTTAGATACTCTTACCGATGCAATTTCGGCCATCCTTTACCAAAACGTTTCATAGTCCAATTTTTACGGAATTGGAGTATTCGGATTTTTTCAATTAAATTATACGGTATCGAATACGCAAGAGAGTTACTCTGTCGCCTGGGGCTGGCGTATGGATATATTCTATATAAAAAATAGGTTTGCTGCTGGTGCCCATACATTGTGGTATTACAGGCTGACTTTGTTGTGCTGAGATGCTCCGATTGTTGTCAGTTTATTCCATAAGCTTCTAAACTTCTCCTATACTATAATCAGTCTCTTACATTTCATTTAGAATCCCATTGCGCTATCAAACAGTACACTAGGACCATACGGCTGGGAAAGTGTAGCTAGCAGGAAAGGGCTGTTGTAGATAGAGGAAGCTGTTGGAATGGTTTTGTTGTGTGTGTTTATTAGTCAGTATATCCACTAAATTGTCCGCCTTAGCCGGGATCGAACTCAGGTCAAGCAGATTCACATGTGAGCATGCTCTCCACTCGACCGCTGTGGCATTGTTTGTGAGAAGGTTTGTGTCCAAGCAAGAGGTGTTTTAGAAGCTGAAATTCAAGCAAAACAGGACCACTTCTACATGAATTTGTTACCACTAAATACCAGGTACGAATGTGAGGTTAATTTGTTACCACTAAATACCAGGTACGAATGTGAGGTTAATTTCATGTTACAGGACATAATTCATAATGTTTTCATGTTACAGGACATAATTCATAATGTTTTCATGTTACAGGACATAATTCATAATGTTTTCATGTTACAGGACATAATTCATAATGTTTTCATGTTACAGGACATAATTCATAATGTTTTCATGTTACAGGACATAATTCATAATGTTTTCATGTTACAGGACATAATTCATAATGTTTTCACGTTACAGGACATAATTCATAATGTTTTCACGTTACAGGACATAATTCATAATGTTTTCATGTTACAGGACATAATTCATAATGTTTTCATGTTACAGGACATAATTCATAATGTTTTCATGTTACAGGACATAATTCATAATGTTTTCATGTTACAGGACATAATTCATAATGTTTTCATGTTACAGGACATAATTCATAATATTTTCACGTTACAGGACATAATTCATAATGTTTTCACGTTGCAGGACATAATTCATAATGTTTTCATGTTACAGGGCATAATTCATAATGTTTTCATGTTACAGGACATAATTCATAATGTTTTCATGTTACAGGACATAATTCATAATGTTTTCTAAACACAAAACTTGACAAAATAACGGTTAATTTCATAGAGTTATCGCAATTGAAGGGTTTGGGAGGGTCGAGATAAACAGGAAATTTCTGTTCAATATTCTCACAGGCAGAGAAGTGAATAATAGTAGAAGTAGACTTTACTGGGAGATTTCAAGTTGATCTTCCCATTGGAACTTGTATGTATTCGCTCAGGGCTACAAATATGGTGCTAGGGTGATGCATATTGAGCAAAAATAGAGGGGAAGACCCCACAAAGAGTGATGATGCCATCTGTAAGATCACCGCACTGAAAAGGTTAAATAATTCAATGGGAATTTTGCAAAGGTTTAGACACAGACAAGAAATATTACAATACACTTCGCTTTTCTGTGCTGCTGCCAAAGGTCAAACTAAATCAATAACATATGCAAACCAGACAAATATATGGCTTGTGTTCAACAAGCAAACCTTCGTCTACTGGAAAAGCATCATATTATTGTGAAGCTTACCCCTCCCTACATTTTGGTATTTGCATAATTATTTGTAAACCAGTAAAATCAAGGCAATGGGTAATTGTTATTATTTATAATCATTATAACCCAGGTCGGCCAGACAAGCCCATGGAATGCCGGGTGGTGAACAAGACCTACAATTCTCTTGCTGTAGATTGCACACCAGGCTTCGATGGAGGCCTCAAACAAGTCTTCGTAGCCTGGGTAAGTACTATATACTGATGCAGAGCACGTGGTACTGTCTTGACTAAATTTGCTTGGATGATATATATTATATGTTAAGAAAACCTTATTGGCTACTGACTATATGTTAGTTGTTGCTTGGTTCAAGCTACAACTCAAGGTCATAATATAATCTTCAAATGTTAGTGTGAAATAATTAAGTGTGAACAGTGTGGAAGGGAGTAAATCTCAAATTTTACATGACACGTTTGTTTCTTTGGAGATTCTTGAAGCAACCTTTTAAGTGCATGGGGTAATTTTAGATTATAGAGAAGCTATGTAGTTGTGTTTTGGATGTGATGGTATACATTACAGAAGAGCCATGCTGACTGAATTATTTGCATCAGCACATAGCTCTATCTTATAGAACAAGAACTTTCATGCATAGATAACATATATATGGCATATCTGAGAAACTGCCGTTGAAGTTATTGGCTATTCTTTTCTGAATGACTTAGATGGTCGATGAACACCTTACCTATGTTATTGGTGAGTGATACTGTTCTTTGGCCGAGTGTCCTCAGTGCTGTGCAAGTATCCTACATGCATGATCTTTCAAGCAAAGATATTTATCCATTTGATGACCAACCACCTCTGCCAGACCAATTAGTGAATGCCCACACTTAATTTTGTTGAAATAAAGGAGGTTGTAGCTTTAGCGGTGAAAGGGAGGACACCTGTGCTCTGTAACATACTTTGAGAACTACTAAAATATTAAGATATTGTTGTGTATGCCCTTGGCCCGTGAATTGCATCTGGTATTGAATGTTCTTTGGTAGATTATTACTGTAGCATTTTCTTCGCTGGAGGTTACATCTACAATATCTTGAAAAAAGATGGGTGTTGACAGGACTCAACTGTCTACACTGCAACCAGAGTGTTGACATGCACTGCTCACTGTTTTGTCAATTACATTAGATGATGTAATTTGAGTTCAGTAGCACATGATATACTATGGCAGCTTCAAGAGAAATATGGGATACCTCAGATTATTATTGATCTATTGTTAAGAAAAGTGTGGTGAATAAGCATTGTCACCAACAAGCTTGTTGCCGTGTTTCGCCCTCAGAGTTCAATATTCCATTCTCCTGTATACTGTGACTTGCAGAGCCTAATTGGTTTTTTTTTTAACAACAACATTTTAGTGTAGACTATGTTTAAACCCATATTTAAGTAAATATTTGTCAAAACAAACACTGAAATAAGATGCTTAATCACACAACATTCTGTTTCCACAGAACATACTATATAACTACCCTAATATATACTAATAATCTTCTGCAATTACTGGTTCTGCCAATGTGGTCAGGTGTTTGAGGCAGTCACTAAGCGAAGCCAAGTAAATGTGAGTTCCGAATCACCCAGTTTCACCATTGAGGGTCTGACTCCCGGTCTGGACTACGTCATCATGGTGTCGGCCACAAACAGACTCGGCAGCTCGGAACCACTTCAGCTCCTGGCTCTAACCTATAAAATGGCAGAGAATAGGATGAGTGAGTAACAACAAATTTCATTTTGTGATAGGCAATATGACGAAACTACAGAAACATTCTCAATTTGCCTCTCTACAAAACAGGTGTAGCTGCGAATATCTGGAGAGTTAAAATTGCTTCATTAACCAATAGGAGTATGGTTTTCTACCAGCTTACCAGATTATATAATGCCAATTTTAGAATCTGCTCCATTCACATGATTGGAAGTATATAATTTAATTTAATGATTTGAAATAGAGATGTGCTATTGGAGAGCATATATGTTTTGTTTTCTAGATATTAACATAACACAGAATAATATACATTGATCAAAAGCTATGATGAGAAATGAAAGTACTAAACAACTATAAAAGCTGCATGAAAAGTTGCAAGTAGGCAGGAAAGTGAGTGGATGGTGGGAAGTAAAGTGGGGCATACAAGAGGTTTGTGTGTGCACACCACCACATCAAAATTTGTATTTGAGGCAAGAGAGTGAGAAGACAAGACAGATGGAGATGAGGAGCATGCTGGCAGTACAAATGGGGAGACAACTTTCGCTCTCATCTTGACAGTACCAATAACTCACCAGGACGGATCCGTCCCCTCTCGTCCTTAACCTATAAACTGGGGGCAAACTCATAATTGTTAACCCATTTGTTTTAAATCAAAGGGATAGTGAAAACAGTAATTTACTTAAAAATAAATGTGAAAGCATGGTTCCATACTTCTATTAGACATCAACACCTCCTCAATAGATTGTCTTCATTTTCCTGTGCCGATAAGTTTGTTACCGGTATACAGTTTTGTGTTATTTTAAGTGCTTTATTACATTAACAAAATATTGTGGATGCCTGTAGAGGATGTCAGTAACAAAAGCACATCAGAGACCTTGATCATGAGCAGACCCACACTTTAATTGTGTGACTGACTGTATCCCTTTGCAGATGCCCCTCAAACTCCTCAAAAAGATGATTTGCATCATGTGACATTGCCCAATGCTTACGGGTAAAGGAGTTAATTATATTTTGATATTTTGAATCATAATTTGCAATAGCATTACAGAACATAGCTACTAACTTTCAAATTTGGTATGAGTTGTATCTAATTGAAGCTTATAATGACTATCCACCATGTATTACAACAACTATGTTTTTCTCTGACCTTCCAGGAAAAGGGCAAGGTGGTAGCATCTTGACATCAGACGGAAACATTAGCCCCCTTAGCGGCAGCACAACAGGCTGGATGCTGGTCAGTTTCGGGGTGGCTGGGGTGGCGGTGTTGGTGGTACTGGTGGCTGGGTTGTGTGGACGCTGTGTGTGGACCAGGAGACATAACACAGACGGTGCACGACACTTCACCAAAACCAACACTAGATACGCTCTGCCACATGAAACACATGGGACAAGTCTCTCAGGTAACCTATAGCTGTACGACTTGAGTAGTAGATTCATACTAACCCATTTTGTACCAGTGACGTCCTTTCATAATATTCTGGATACTATTAGACAGTTTTTTTCAGCTTAGAAAATATCTGGGGGAGCTCAAAGGATTAATCAAGAGAGTATGTAGCCTTTTAATTGGTAAAGGTCCTACCTAAGCTGAATAATATAATATAATTATTGCTAAAATATAATGAAAAGGACATCACCGGTAGTGCATGGGTTAATATATATTTATATATATATATATATATATATATATATATATATGTATATATTTCTAATCTCTCTAATCTCTAATATATTTCTAATCTCCCGTCCTGACGGTCGGCGGTTCGAACCCCACTGAGAGATTAGAAACATTTAGTGACTCACGTATATTTGTGATATATACTCAATATATATATATATACATATATATATATATATATATATATATATATATATATATATATATATACTGTATATATATATATATATATACAGAAAGAGAGAAAAGTATATAATTATACAGTATATATATGGAATTTCCTTAAACATGCGAGGATTACTCTCATCACTATTGGTTCTCAAGCACAAATCTAAACCAAAAGAGGTCCCAATTTGGGGAGTGCAAAAGAGAGTGCAAAATTGTGAAGGCCAATAGATGAACTCAAACTGCAGTACCTTTTTTCATCCGTAAGCTATTCTTTTCCTTCGTCCATAAACTATTCTTCTCCTTCACGCTGATAAAGAGTAGAAATATACGTATTCAGAGGGGACTTCATTAATATATAGTAGATTATTTAATAGGACTTATTCAAAATTGTAGTGTAGGTTCAAAACAATCTCGCTTATTTCAATTCAAATATGCATGAAAATATTGAGCTCACTAATAGACAAAATCAACCTTAATATTATATAACTTACACTGAAACGAACATAACTCTTTGGTTATTGAGGTCCTTGTTTTATCCCTCAGTTGGATATCTCACTTAAGATCTATTGTTAAAAATGCTTTAAAGAATCGTGGTTCTCTACCAAATTCGTGGGTTATTGACTGAGAAGCACCTAGCTGTAATAAACTATAACTAGTGTGCGCTCTCAGCTTGAGGATCGCTCACCTTCCTGGAGTGGATGTAGAAGGGTAGCAAAATGTATGAGAAGGACCAGTATAGAGAGTGGCCACTGACCAATTATAGGACAGGACCCAAAAGAAGTGCAGCCACTATTAAAAGTAAGCTCCTAGTTGAGAAACGGGTTACAGTACATACAGAAGGACCTATGCTGAAACATAGCCAGTAAATAAAAATATACTATGTGAAAAGGAGTCCTTGAATGATATTGTTTGTTTGACATAAATGCTTATATATTTAATTATCAGGTTTCAAATAATGAATATGGTACACAAAGAGGCTCCACCTAATGTGCCAAAGGTCCCAGACAGCTATATATGTTGCCTGTGTAACTGAGCTGACACTGAATAGAAATGGCGATTTAACACATTTATTGAATATAGCTTATAAAATATATCTTGTTTGTTCTAAGGGCCCCTACAATTGTAGGGTTTTGTGCAACTGCCCAGCGTGCCCATGGATTATGATGGTTCTGTATGGAACAGTTAAAACGGAAATAGGAGATACTGTAAATATACAAATAGAAAGATAGAAACTATAGGATTGTATTTTTGGCAACAAGGGACTTGTGTCAAACTCAATCACAGACTATTGAAATGCCTAGTATTTATGCCAGACTCAATCACAGGTATTGAGATGTCTACTGCAACAGAAAAAGCCTCGATGTAGGCCCAACAGAAGGATAACCAGGAGTTAGTAAGATAAGATTGGAAATGACTAGTAAAGTGTTCCTTAAGGTCGTTGCACACTGACACAACAGCCCCTTCAAGACTGGCACGAACACCCACGACACATACAAATCCTGTGTCTTGCCGACTTCACTAGATATCGTAGCGAAAATGGCTGGCATCGTTAGAGTTGTATCTCTACCGTATCTCTTCCGCACGACTTGATAAGACTCTAGCGATGCCGATATGGTGGAGAAACGTATGCTACGAAGAAGATAAGAAAGGTCGTGCGAAGCGTACACGGCTAGTCCACAGAAAAAATACGACCCAAAAGACTACGATACAACTCAGAAGAATCGTATCGACGCCGTATCGACGCCGTGAGAGGCAACCGATGGGCTGTCAAGGTACAAAAGGGGCGTGCCTGAGCACCAATCACACAGTCTCCAACTATTTGTTTAAGTAGAGATATATTTTATTTTAGATTATACCTATATATAATATTCAATTATATATTATACCCTCATTCCTTTTTTTAAGTATAATATCTTTTAATATATTTGTTTTCATAACCTATTTATTTTATTATAGATATAGTTCATTATAGATTATACCTATACTGTATATATTGTTCAATTATATAATATTATGCCCTCATTCTTCTTTTTAGTATATCTTCATTGTATTATATATTATTTATTTAGTATTTAATTCATTATATATTGGTCAGTTTATACAGTATACCTACAGTATATTCGTATTTATTTTATTTTGTCTTTATTTCGTATATATTATTTACTTATGTAGTATTTATTAGTTATTTATTATTTTATTAATTATATATTGGTCAGGTTTTATAGTATACCTTCATTCGTGTTTATTTTATTGTCTTTATTTTGTATTTTTTATTTATTATTTACTTATTATCTATTTAATTGTATTTCATACCTATGCAGTATATTATATTGTTCACTCATATATTATACCTTCAATCAAGTTTTCCACCGTGTCCGACTCTCATTTTTATTCTATTTATAGTTATCAATCTACGTAAATATAAAACGATATGTAATTGTGTATGGGAAAAATGGAACACATTATTACTCTTTCTTACATTTGTATTTATTTATTAGTGTACAGTGTACATTAACTCTCACCAGATTTCCTCGTCTTTGTGGTGCGGTGTTTATATTGATGAGGTTTGGAGGGTTGGGGACGACAATAAGTCTTTAATACGGACCATGCGTCTTTGATACGGAAAAAAATTACTTTGATACGGACTAGGCCTATACGTCTTTGATACGGACCACAGGATTTTGAAACGGCGAGTTCACGATGAAGACCAGACTCAGACAGTTGCCGGGGGATTCACGCAAACTTTTGAACAGCTCAAAATCTCGTATCGACACCCGATACGTCGCTTGGACCGTGAGAGTCACCCACGGCTAATTCCCGATATCCACGATTATGTTGTCGATTCGCCGTATCAGGCTGAAATTTCGAGTCGGGAACTCGCCTGGAGGGGCTTTCGTGTCAGTGTGCAACGACCTTTAACCTAAGAACTGTGCGAGGGGATACGACGCATACACTCTTAAACATATTCAGTTTTTCCAAATTTGGTTGAAAAGTAAATCTAAGTCTTTGAGCTGCATTCACAAAATCCTACCATATTATTGTATTCAGTCCAAACTAATCTGTTATTATTTCTATGTGCTTGAGGGAGGCAAAAGGCAAAACTGCCTGTGACGAGTGCTTCCCCCAGAGTTGAAAAAGTAACAGGGCCAAGATCAAGGAATGCTCGAGCCAATATGCCTGGACACACAAAGTTTGAAGTAATTTAAGTCATAAGATGAGAGAAAGATGGGTTCAGGGAGAGAGTTCCAGAGTTCAGCTGTTGAATAGAAGATTGAGAATATCGTTTCACTCTTGGCTTGGACAGTTGCACAGAGTAGGGGTGGGATTGTGTTGCAAAAATGGGTGCTACATACCCTATGTAGAGGAGATGGTATACACTGAGAGAGCACTGAGGAATACTGATTATTGAAATAGCGGTAGAATAGCGAGAGAGATGCAACATTGCAGCGTAGAGAGAGATTACTTTGAATCGGTGAGTGGACGTGAGTTAATGAGACGAAAGGCTTTCTTTTCTACCACCACTCCCCAGACCTACCCCCACACACTGTACCACCACTCCCCAGACCTACCTCCACACACTGTACCACCACTCCCCAGACATACCCCCACACACTGTACCACCACTCCCCAGACCTACCCCCACACACTGTACCACCACTCCCCAGAACTACCCCCACACACTGTACCACCACTCCCCAGACCTACTCCCACACACTGTACCACCACTCCCCAGACCTACCCCCACACACTGTACCACCACTCCCCACACACTGAACCACCACTCCACAGAACTACCCCCACACACTGTACCACCACTCCCCAGACCTACCCCCACACACTGTACCATCACTACCCATACCTACCTCCACACACTGTACCACCACTCCCCAGACCTACTCCCACACACTATACCATCACTCCCCAGACCTACCCCCACACACTGTACCACCACTCCCCAGACCTACCCCCACACACTGTACCACCACTCCCCAGACCTACTCCCACACACTGTACCATCACTCCCCAGACCTACCCCCACACACTGTACCACCACTCCCCACACACTGTACCATCACTCCCCAGACCTACCCCACACCCCAGACATACCTCCACACACTGTACCATCACTATCCAGACCTACCTCCACACACTGTACCACCACTCCCCAGACCTACCCCCACACACTGTACCACCACTCTCCCCACCCACTCCTCCCATCTCTCCGAAGACACTCTAACACCACTCCCCACACACTCTACCACCACTACCTCCACCCACTCTGCCTCCATTCCCCACACACTCTACCACCACACCCCAGACCTGTCCCCACACACTCTACCACTACATCCCAGACCTGCCCCAAACAACCCCCACGCACTCTGGCTGCCTCTAATGAGTGTGTGTTTCTCGTCCACAGAGGAGGAGGAAGGTTTGAGTGTGGAGGTTCCGACCATCAGGCTCCAGTGACACCAACAACCACCTGATGTTAGTTGCATCCTTTTTTATCATAGCTTTCTTTTTTTCACATGATACCAAGCGTTGACTTAATTTTTGAAGATAAATGTTGGTTAGAAAGTAAAATTCAAAGTAAAAGGCATATGAAAACTTTCATTAAAATTGCCAGCAATAAAAGTTATTTACATTACACATACTGAAATGAGAAATTGCACCTTATGATAGCCAATCGGAATGAACAAAATCATCATCCACTTTAAAACATTGTTATCTCTCTATCTCACTAATATTTATGGAAACTTTATCACATTATAAGATATGTTCTACCTGAAACAAACTTCCCTCAGAAGTTGTAAACAGTTCTTCAGTAGAGCAGTTCAAGAAGAGAGTAGATAGTATTTTGCACATTCTGTAATGCGTGTAGTGCACTAAACAATCTCTTCTGCCACTACGAGTATCTCCCCGGAATGGACCGCAAGGTCTCTGAGATACTATATATGCCCTGTAACTCCTTATATCTCTCTATCTCTCTCTCTCACACACACACACACACACACACACACACACACACACCTACCTACCTACCTATGTTCACCTATGTGGAGTTCGCCACTCTTGCTAGTGGCACCGAGGAGTGCACCGCCCTTCGTTGTTGTTTGAGAATTGGTGCAGCAGACTATTCGAAGGGGCGTAGTGCTCCCCTGCGAAGATGGGCTCGTCTGGCACTTTTTGTAGTTCGACATCGAGAGCTCTCTTGAAGCTGTCAAACGCGACGCCTCTCATGTCTCTTACTCGCCGCGGGAGATTGTTGAAGAGACGTGCTCCTCTATGTGATAACCAGCCCTCTCGCAGATAGCCCATAGCACCCCGATTTTTCGTCTTGGGGATATCGCATTCCCAGCCTCTCTTATCACTAAACTTCATTGCTATTGGGGTATGTAGATTTGGTACAAAACCCTCTGCGATTTTCCACGTATATATTATTAACTCCCTCCGACATATTATGTTCCAATAAGTCCAAGTAGGCGCTTGACAAGTATTTTGGGTCTTGAATTTGGCTCATGAGTGTTGTCGAAGCCTTACATTTTTCGCGATTTCCATCCACCAGAATGCTGTTTATTGTGATGTATCATATATCAATGGAAAGAGGAATATTTATAGTACATGATAAAATAAAAAAAAATGTAAATAAATCGAAATATGAAAGTGTAAATGAGTCCGGAATACAATTATTTCCCATGCAATTGTCTTCACACCGTCCTAGCTCTAAATTGTGAGTGATGACCATATTTTTTTTTTTGCTCAATAATAGTATTTTTTCTCCTCTTTCCAAATCTGAACACAGAAATTGTTTTATCTTCAATAGTTTTCTCAAGCAGTGACCGAAAAAAAAAAATATATGATTTTGATTTATATGGTTTATATCATTTTCAATTTATTTCGTTGCTACTAAGTGTCTGGTTTTAAATTTAGGCTGTATGAATACGGCAAATAATGCTGATGATATAAAACAACTAGAAGTTCCTAGGACAAATACTTTTTGCGCTATGAATATTTGAAATGAAGAGCCAAAATGCGAATATTTACGCTTCACCCATCTCTGTTCCGGCGATGCTAGCCGGGTTCCGAGCTGTTCCCCACCTCGTGGTTGCGTTATTTGGTCGGATACGTATATAACTGTATATATCACCGGAATCGGAAAATTGTGCTCTTTCCAATGGTGAAAACAAAAATAATATAGCATAATTGGTTCGCGAGCTATGCACAATTGTTAACATGCAGTGACCGAAAAAAAAAAAATCTGATTTTGATTGATATGGTTTATAACATTTTCGATTTATTTCGTTGCTACGAAGTGTATGGTTTTAAATTTAGGCTGAATGAATACGGCAAATAATGCTAATGAGTATAAAATAAACTAGAAGTTCCTAGGACAAATACTTTTTGCGCTATGAATATTTGAAATGAAGAGCCAAAATGCGAATATTTACGCTTCACCCGTCTCTGTTCCGGCGATGCTAGCCGGGTTCCGAGCTGTTCCCCACCTCGTGGTTGCGTTATTTTGGTCGGATACGTATATAACTGTATATATCACCGGAATCGGAAAATTGTGCTCTTTCCAATGGTGAAAAAAAAAAATAATATAGAGTAATTGGTTCGTGAGCTATGCGCAATTGTTTCCATGCATTGTTATTGTTATGAAAATATATGAGAATGTTTATACAGTTGTATATCTTTGCCACAATATACA
>CM064525.1:30882313-31022313 GCA_032716605.1 Paralithodes platypus
ATAATACAAATAATAAAATAGGCCTAAACGAAAAATAATAAAAATAATAAAATGGTGGTGGTGGTGGTGGAGATGGTGGTGGTGTTGGTGGAGATGGTGGTGGTGTTGACACAAATTGGGTTGGGTTCATTTTCTGACCTGGCCCACGGTCAGAAAAGGGACCCTACCCTATTGGTGTCAACACCACCACCATCTCACCAACACCACCACCATCTCCACCACCACCACCACCAGCTCCCCCACCACCCCCACCCCGACCATCACCACCACCACCATCATCACCACCACCATCACCACCACCACCACCACCACCATCTCCACCACCACCACCACCACCAATTCTCCACCACCACACCACCACCACCACCAAAAATGTTGACTGTACTTACTCACAACTGCTGAGATTCCCTCGTGGCCACCAGCCGTATATGTAGAGTGCTTTTGCCCATAAAAAACTTTACCTCCCAAGCACTTTCCACCAATAAATTATCGAGCAAAAAATGCAAGCACTTTCCACCACTAAATTATCGAACAAAAATGCACAGGGCTGAGGAGCATGGCGACATATGCTCGACCAGTAATGATTTTTTTTTCACTAAGAAACACTATACAAGGTAAGATACACTACTTGAACGGATAAATAGAAATATAATTGACTGATATTTAAATGAAAGTGTACCACAAACAAGCAAAAAACGTTTGGCAAAAAAGCATGGCCCCTCCCTCCACCACCTTGGTGACGGAGCCTACACCAGAGAATGCTCGGTCAGTAATAAAAGTGTTTTTCCACTATAAAACACTTATACAAGTAAAATTACACTACTTCAAGTGATAAATAGCAATATAATTGACTCAATATGGTATGAAAGTGATCCACAAACAAGCGAAACCATGGCCCACGCCTCATGGAAGCCCACCTTGGTCACGTACACCAGACTAGCAAAACACTTCACTAACATGGTTTTTATACCCTAAATAAGAATAACACAATAATCCATCGATAACCCAACGATATAGCACTTCGTTTGGGTTATATTAGGGCGGTAATACCAGCCAGGCTGGGCAAAATGGAGGCCCCTTGGTTTAACACCTTACGAGCGGCCTATGCGGTTTATTTATGTGTACTGCACAGCGGGGTGTTTTTAGCCAAAATAGGGCTGTTTACGTGATCATTTTCATGCCTAAATAAGACCCAGAACGTAAAACAAGTACCTATCCCTGAAAGGGCATAAAAAGAGCTTTCGAATGACACCATAACGATCCTTGTATGATGGATAGTTTTCTTGCAATAACCGTGCAACGCGAGTGCAAAAGCAGGTAATTCGGTACTTTCAGTACATAATTGAGTATGTAGCGAGTGAGAGAGGGAGGAGGGAGCTGAGATTTGTGTCAGTAGGTTCGCCGCGGTGGTCTGGAGCAGTCATACGCTCGCTAGTCTCCTGCCACCACTTGTCTCTCTCTCTCAGCCACATTACGTGCTGAAATTGCCACTCGAGTTATGTCGAGCGCCGCCACATAGTCCAGCTTTATTTAACTCGACTTATGTTGCTCGCCGCTAAATAAGGGTTAAAGGGCTGCACACACCCACCTACTAGGCTGGCTGATGGGAAGAAACTGACTCTCTCTACCACCGCGGGGCCCTCACAGGGACGCTAGGGGGTTGCTAGATTTTTCCACATGTACATCTAACTTATCGGACTTACCAGCCAAAAAACCGGCTCAATTGCGTCATAAACTTATTTTCTAGCAATATAATAAGTCCATATGACGCGATCGCGTCATATGAGTTTTTGGTTCACTCTGCCATATGACTCGATCGCGTCATATATGTCTGGGAGAGTTAAGTATCGTTCCCTTCTACGTTCCAATAAATACAGCTTTAGTGATTTTAAACGCTCCCAATAGTGTAACTGTTTTACTGAGTTTATATGTGAGGTGAAGTTCCTTTGTACACTTTCTAAGTCATTAATTTCACCTGCTTTGTATGGGGATATTAATACGTTACAGTATTCTAGCCGTGGTGGCACCAGGGATTTGAAGAGTGTTATCATAGACAATTCACCGCAAGTTTTAAATGTATGTAGAATCCAAACTGTTAGCCGTTTCCCAGCTGCAACTTTGACCTGGTTATGTTCTTTGAATCCCATATTTTCAGACATTATCACCCCAAGGTCTTTCACATTGTCTTTACGTTCTATTATGTGATTGGATTCTGTTATGTAACTTGTGTTCTCTTTAACGAAATCTTCATCTCCGTATCGTATTAATTGGAATTTTTCTTCATTAAACTGCATGTTATTTTCCCTGGTACACTGGAACACCTTATTTATGTCCTCCTGTAGCCAGCCTGTGTCTTCCTGTGTCTTTACTATCATACTCAGTTTCGTGTTATCCACATAGGAGGATACTGTACTGTGTCTTGTGTTGGCATCTACAGTATGTCACTTATTAGAATGAGGAAAAGAAGGGGCGCCCCGCTAGTACTGTTCCTTGGGGAACTGAGCTTTTGACGTCTGAAGGCTCAGATGTTACTTGGCTTACTGCTACTGATTGTTTTCGGTTCACGAGGAAGTTGTATATCCACCTTCCGATTTTACCTGTTATCCCTTTTGCTTTAAGTTTGTGTGCAATAATACCATGATCACATTTATCAAATGCCTTAGCAAAATCGGTGTAAATGACATCCACGTTTTTCTTTTCTTCTAGGGATTTAAGAATTATGTCGTAATGTTCCAATAGTTGCGAGAGACATGATCTTCCTGCTCTGAACCCATGTTGACCAGTGTTGTGTAGTTAATTTTTTTCCATAAATGTTGAGATTTTGCCTCATAGGACTCGCTCGAACATGTTAATGATGTCAGAAGTCAGAGCTACTGGGCGATAGTTTTTTGGTAGTGCTTTACTCCCTCCTTTATGCAAAGGGGCAATTATTGCGTTTTTAAAACTGTCCGGTATTTCTCCAGTGTCTGGACTCCTTCTCCACATTATAGCCAGGGGTTTTGAGAGGTTTTCCTTACATTTCTTTATAAGGATCGAACTCCAAGAGTCCGGGCCTGGTGCCGAGTGGGATGGCATGTTGGCGATGGCGTCTGCTATGTCTTTTGGTCCGAAATTAGTATCCAGAATCTGGGGGGTTTCCGTGGGGAGAATATTCATAAAAAAATCATTTTGGTCTATGATTGCTTTTGTTTCGTCAGGCTTACTGAAGGCTGTTTCATACTGTAGACGTAATAGTTCACTCATTTCCTATTTGTTCCCTGTGAATGACCCATCATATTTACTTAGTGGGCCGATGTTTAGCGCATGAATAGAAGTACTTGGAGTTTTGCTTTATGCTTGCAATAGCTATATGCTCTTCTCTTCTATTTGTTGTAGCTCATAGGAGAATCTTAGTTGTTGTTCAATGTCCACAATTTCTCTATCTATTTTGAATTTTTTTCTCTCTTGTAGATTTTGTTGTGTGCGTCTTTAGTTAGTAATTCTCTTTTTCTGTAGCGCTTCCTACTTTTCCGGTCTAGTTTGCTTCTTCGTCTTGTTTGTCTTTCTGGTATGTGGTGGCTACAGATTTGGGTAATGGTTTCCGTTAATAGGACTAGGCATTCTGATGGTGTCGGTTGTTCATTAAATCTTCCCAGTCTATTTCCTATATGTCTTGGTTTACCACTTCCCACCTTATATTTTTGCTATTGAAGTTAAATTTGCTGAATGGACCAGTTTTTAGTCTAGTTTCTGAGGGATTCATTACACATGCTAGGGTTGCTTTGATCTCAATTAATTTATGATCTGAGTATGTTGTGTCTGATATGTTAACACTGTGTACTAGGTTGTCATTATTAGTGAAGACAAGGTCTAAGATATTGTTTTCAGGCATGGGTTCGGTAATATGCTGGTTAAGACTAAAAAAGTCGCAAACTTTAAATAGTTCTCTTGCATTTGCTTCTCTGGAGTTTTTCGACACTACTTGGTTTTCTAGTTGCCTCCACTTGATGTTTGGAAGGTTAAAATCTCCTAACCACATAATATTTGGTGTCGGGTTTCCCAGGGCTTCCACTTCTGGTTTTATCAAGTTGAGCTGGGTTTTGAATTCTAAGGATTAGTCAGGAGGTCTGTATGTTACAATAACTGCTAAGTTTAGGGATTCTATTTTAACTCCAAATATTTCCACTACTTCATTACTGTTATTTAGAAATTGAGTAGATATCAGTGAGTCATGAATGTACAAGGCTACACCTCCATGTGTTCTATGCGTTCTGTCCGCCCTATGAAGGTTATAACCAGAAATCCATACTTCACAATCTGCCTGATCTTTATTGTGGGTTTCTGTGAGAGCCGCAAATATAGCGTTTCCTTCTTCTAGCAGGCTCCTAATAAATGGTACTTTGTTTGTGGTTCAATTTTTTAGACCTTGGATGTTAGCAAACAAGACGGGGGAGGGGCTATTTATTCTACTATGTGTACCTAGTAGTCCTTGGCAGATATTTGGTGTCCCTCATCGAACACATCCTTGTGCCATCCTCGGGAGGACAGGAGGTACTCTAGCTGGGATATTTGTTCTTCCATTCTCGCACTTTGTTCATCTTGTTCTGCCATTTCCCATAGTATTTTTTCCTCTGTCTCGTCCTCGCAAAACTGGAGATTTTTTTTTTAGTAGCATTTGAGTTGTTTCTGGCTATCCTCCAATTCCCACTAATATGGAAATCTGAGCATTTGCTATCATAGCATTTCTTACTCTCTAGTGATGACTGGCAGAGGGGTGGGTGGTGGTATTTGCAGTTTTCACCAAATCTGCATTTGCCATCTCTGATCATATTGTTGCAAATTTTGGGGTGCTCAAATCTGCATTTTACTCCATTAAGTTCACCTTTTGGTCCAAAGTGGCACATTCTTTTCAGGTGATATCTGCATACAGGTGTAGCTGATCCTTGTGTGCCTGAGTGTGATGATGAGGTGATTGATGTTGCAATTTCTTTTATATCGGTATGCATATGTTGCCTTGGGACCAGTCCAGATACTTTCCGAGTGGCACTACCTGTCTCTTGGTTGGTTGTGGTAGATGGCAGTTGGTTTTGATTTTGAGGGCTATCCCCTTCGTTTCTCTTACGTTGTTGTTGCTCGGGGGAGTTGTGTACAAGATAAAGTCTTTCTGCCTGGGTGGTGGTTTGGGGTGACAGAAGGGTCTCAGTTGGGCAGATAGTGGGTGGAGGGGGCGGAGGGGGCTGAGAGGTAACTTGTGGGGATGTGGTTGGTTGTGAAGGGCAATGTGGGGACAATTGAGGTTGAGAGTCACGTGGGGGTGTGTGGGGCTGAGAGTTACGTGGGGGTGTAGGGAGTTGAAAGTTATGGGTATTTGTACGTGAGGGAGAGTGTGCGCACGCAGGTGAAAATGTATCACTGTAGTGTGACAGCCATTAACTAAGATCTATGAATCGCGAGCATGATGTTAAGTTTGTCGGGGACTGTGTTTTGTTGTCAGAATGGGGTGAAATATTTTCATTTAGCAAGGCTATGTGGACTTTTTGGCCAATTTTCTCCATCCGAGAAGAAGCAGCAGTGACATAAATCATCCAACGCCAAGAAAAAAACAGAGGCGACCGAGGACCACCAGCGATAAGGACCGAAGACAGCGAGGACCGAGGACAGCCATGAACATGAATGTAGATCCGACAAGAACCAAAAATATTATTAAAGAGCGTTCCGTGAGTTCTAAAATATCAAATTTAAAGGTTTTCTATGCAAACGCTCGTAGCATACGCAATAAATTTTCAGATTTAGAGGAGCTAGTGTTTACAGAAAATTATGATGTGATTGGATTTAGTGTGAAGTAAGGGTATCGCCCCACTTGGTCACAGGAAATTAAAGTCGCCGAAAATTACGGTATCTTGTGAGTTACTTATATCTGCAATTTGTTCGTAAATTTCTCGGTCAGTTTGCACTGATTGAGCTGGAGGTCTGTATATTAATGCAAGTATTATTTTTGTACCTTTATTATTCTTTATTAGCACAAAAGATGCGTCGACGTTCACAATTTGAGGTTTTGACAAGAGGGTAGGGTTAAGACTTTCTTTGATATAAAGTAAAACGCCACCTCCATTTCGATTTATTCGATTTAGCCGAATAAATCGAAATGGAGGTGGCGTTTTACTTTATATCAAAGAAAGTCTTAACCCTACCCTCTTGTCAAAACCTCAAATTGTGAACGTCGACGCATCTTTTGTGCTAATAAAGAATAATAAAGGTACAAAAATAATACTTGCATTAATATACAGACCTCCAGCTCAATCAGTGCAAACTGACCGAGAAATTTACGAACAAATTGCAGATATAAGTAACTCACAAGATACCGTAATTTTCGGCGACTTTAATTTACCTGTGACCAAGTGGGGCGATACTCTTACTTCACACTCCGGACATGACTTGTATACGAACTTGCAAGAGAGTTCGCTTTATCAATTTGTTCGAACGCCAACCCGTGGTAATAACGTTCTTGACATTGTACTTGCAACAAAAGAAGAATTAATAGAGAATTTGAATGTTGGTGATGAATTCAGTAACAGCGACCATCGTACGATAACTTTCACTTTAAATTTTACTAGTAACGAACCAAATAGTAGCATCGAAAAAGTCCCTAATTTCAAGAAAGCAAACTTCCATAAACTTAGAGCTATGTTTAAAGAAACTGACTGGAGCCTTTTAATTAACAATAACGACATAAATACATCTTGGAAGTTATTCGAAACCACTTACCTAAAAGCAGTGCAAGACTGCATACCATCGAAAATACGGCGTCCAGGCCATAATAATAAGCCCAAATGGTGGAATAAAGATATTTCAAACTGCCTGCTTGCTAAAAAATTTGCTAATGATAGATTAAAATCTTCACAAAATGACGAAGAACGGGTGAAATTTGTAGAGCTACGACGCAAAGCCAAAAAGTTAATTAAGCAAAGTAAAAAGACCTTAGAGTTACATATTGCGAATCAAAGTAAAACAAACCCGAAAGAATTCTATAGTTATATCAGAAAGAAAAAGGTAGTTACTTCAACTGTTGGACCGTTAGTCGATGAAAATGGAGACTACACCAAAGACGAAGTACAAATGAGTAATGCCCTGAATACCTTTTTTGCATCAGTTTTTACAAAAGAAGACCTCAGTGATATCCCTACACCATCGCCGATTCAGATGTTTTAAGCAATATCACCGTTACAGAGAGAGAAGTATTGAATTGTTTAGATAAACTCAAGGTAAATAAAACGCCTGGACCTGATACAATCTCGCCTAGAGTTCTAAAGGAAGCTAAGGATGAGCTCTCCAAACCACTGACATTACTATTCAATAAATCCTTGCAGTCTGGAACTATGCCTGATCAGTGGAAGCTAGCCAACGTAACACCGATATTCAAAAAAGGCAGCAAATCCCTACCCAGTAACTATCGTCCAATTAGCTTAACCTCAGTTGTATGTAAAATGCTAGAAACGGTCATACGAGACAGACTCGTAAATCACTTAGAGGAAAATAACATACTTAAAGATACTCAACACGGCTTTCGTAAAAAACGTTCCTGTTTAACAAACCTCTTAGACTTCTTCCACGATATCCTCAACCTCTACAATGAGAGTAAAGCTGTAGATATTATATACCTTGATTTTCAAAAGGCCTTTGACAAAGTTCCCCACAAACGTTTACTGCTAAAACTAAAAGCGCATGGAATACAAGACGGTGTGTTGAAATGGATAGAAAATTGGCTCAGCGACAGAAAGCAAAGAGTAGTCATAAACGGTAAGGCATCTAAATGGACCAATGTAAGTAGCGGGGTACCCCAGGGATCGGTACTAGGACCAATTCTCTTTCTAATTTACATCAACGACATAGATGAGGGTCTCACCTGCACAATCTCAAAATTTGCTGACGATACAAAAATTGCAAATAGCGTACTCTCAAAAGAACAAGTTGACGATATGCAACACAATCTAGATAAATTGTCATGTTGGGCCCAAATTTGGCAAATGAGTTTCAATGCGGATAAATGTAAAGTACTACATATCGGATACCTAAATGAGAAAGCAAACTATTCGATGAATGGCACTTAGCTTAAGAATGTAAACAGAGAAACCGATCTGGGAGTAACAATATCGAGTAACCTAAAACCGAGTCAACAATGTTCAGAAGTTGTTAAGAAGGCAAACAAAATAATTGGCTTTATAGGCAGGTCATTTGAGCATAAATCCAAAGACGTTATCCTAACCCTTTACAATTCCTTAGTCCGCCCTCTTCTGGAATACTGCGTTCAATCCTGGTGCCCTTATTACCAAAAAGATATAAACAAGCTAGAACGAGTTCAACGTAGAGTTACCAAAATGATACCTAGCCTAAAGAACAAACCATACGAAGAGCGTCTTAGAGAATTAAATCTATTTCCTTTAACCCAGCGCAGATTAAGAGGTGACTTAATTCAAGTGTTCAAAATCATCAAAGGCATCGACAATATGAACTGTAGTAAGTACTTCACTATCGACCAATCTAATTACACGCGGGGAAACGGTTGCAAAATGATTGGTAAATCTTTTAACTCACACGAATCTAAGAATTTCTTCTTCAGTCGAGTTGTCAACTTGTGGAATGGGCTTCCCCGAAACGTTATAGACTGCATCACCGTTGATTCATTTAAACTCCGCCTAGACAAATATCTCGCATCAAACCCGCGACTGACTGCGTTTGTAAATGAATAACTTTATTTTATCCCCCCCTCAGTTACTAACCCATCTGTCCCCTACTAACTTCCTAATCCTGCCACGGACATTAGTTCCAGGGCTGTAATTCCCTTTCCAATGTTTCCTTACCCACTCTAAACCACTGTTTGGACACTTGATCCTCAGTGTTTTGGAGGACAAGCAACCTATAAGAGTCACTAGATCTGTTGTTGCTTGATTTCCTTTGTACTCCTTTGTACATCAGTAAATTCTTCTTGTAGCATAACAGGGGTGTCTTTCAGCATTTTCTTGAGTTTAAGTTCATTTAATTCATTGAAGCAATTAACACATGTAAGTCCTTGTTTTCCTTTGTTGTGCTTACCCATGCAGCGCTGATGAAATAGCAATTTACATTCTTCACATTTGGCAGTTTGGTCCTCGGACTTTTGCTTGCATTTAGTACCTGTACCATCTTTGATCGTAGTTTAGTCTACTTTTTTTTTTTTTACTGATTTGTATATCGTGGTGGGGAGGGTGGAGGGGTGTGACGCATGGTGCTGTGTGGGTGACCTGAGGAGAAGCTGGGATGGCGGCGTTGTTGTAGTGTCGGCTCAAGGTCGACCAGCGGAGGGGTTGGAGGGAGGCGATTTTATTGGTATTAATATTGTGACGCCTCCCGGCGTTAGCAGAATGGTTGCGTGGGGCATTGCATCTCGCTAGCGCTCGCCAGGATGGGGGGATGGGCTACAGTTGTCCTAGAATGATCTGCTTTATTTAATTAGTGTCGTGTTGCCACAGACAGTCCAGAAATGGTCTTTGTTTTGGTCAGTGACTGCGCCTTATATTTTATATTCGCTATAATATAAATTGTTGCTTGTGTGGGAGGCGAGCGAGAGAGGGTGAGGGAGTACACCTGGCAGCGGGGTGAGCTATGACGCGGCTCGCTTGGGCGCTGACGGCGTTGGCGGCCGGGTGGTCAACTAGTCCCTTCCCGTCGCGGCCTCATGTTTTTACCAGCTCAGAGCTTGCCTGACACGCGTATCGCCTACATCCTTTGCAATTCTGTCCCCCATACTCGCCACTTTGCATACTATTTCTCTCTCTCGACTTCTCCTTTCTCATTCTCTAATCTTTATTAAACTCAACATCCCTGTCTGGTTTCAGCATAGATGTTCACCGTCGACCAGTCGTATTGTACGCGAAGCTCTCATAGATTTCCATGTATTAGGTTAAGGAGGTATTATGCTTTATTGAGGTTTGGAGAGACGGACTTTTCCGTATGTGTCCTCTCTCGGGAAGGTTGTAGACCGGTATATGTCTCCCTGGCAAGGTGTTGAGTGATTCTGCTTGGTTATCTAAAGCTAGACTAGGGGTAAGGTTACTGTGTCGTTGTCTCCGATGTGTGCAGTGTTAGCTAAGCCCTGCACGACATCGACAGGTACTGTGGGAGCCTAAGTTGTCTTCGGGTGGGTTTACTTTGCGAGCACAGCGCTGTGGTGTGAGAGGGCCATAGCCTATCCCTCACAACATAGTGCTTCCTCTTTGTGTTGACTTCTGAGGGATCGCCAGGATAGAACTAGGTACTAGAGACCTAGATTTATCAAGAGAGCATCCCCGTCATATAACGTAATCGTCATTATACCACCTTCGGACAACGTTAGGCTACGAGCCGCATGCTCGCCCATTATTGCCCTGCCTTGATACCCCAGCTAGACTTTATTAACTGAGCAGACACTGGTTAGAGATAAGCCCCCATTATTATATGTATGCAACATTATTATTCACTGCACTTTTGAGCCGAGGTTGTTGTTGAGTTGCACAACCCTAGTAGGCTGTTGCGTTGTGTCACGAATCATTTCTTTAGTTGTCGAGCATTACTACCTTTGCACAGCCTTTATTATTCGCCTGCCTATTATTACTATATGTCCTAGTATTTATTGTGACCCTTATTCTGCATTATAATTGTTCAAAATTCTTTACGAACATCTTCCCAGCATCAGACTTATTTCAGAAGTTTCCAGTTGATGTTGCAGGACTAGCATTGCACTTTCTTTAATACAGGAGTGCCAGTTATTTGAGTATCTACCTTACCGTTAATTAATCACGTTAACTATCTATTCTTTGTGTAACCTAATCGAGTAATCTTTTACTGTTTGAGAATAGGCTGTTTCATCGAGCGTCAGCCAAGTGTGTGTGCACCAGTTACCGAGTCTTAGGATACCTCGTTGTCCAGGCACGACTCAGGGCGGTAATGGTGTGAATAGTGCTACATAAGAGTTTGGGGTACTTCTTCTCTGAATATTGTGGTGAGAAATTTTTGAGAGCATCATGTCTTATACCGGATCAGAGGAGAATGGAGACACAGTACGTAATGTCGAAAGTGAGGAACAGCAGCATGATGAAAGGGTTAATCGGGTGAACTGTGAGGAGGATGCTAGGATATTTTTGCAATGGCCTGTTACTGCCGATCGGTTGGAGGGTATGGATCGGTACGGTCTTCAATGCCTGGCCACAGGTATCGGTCATGCGGTTACTAGCAGCATGACCAGGGATAACTTGATAACGTGTGTACTGGGCAGGGTGACTGGTGAGCGAGATGGGTTGAGTGCTCAGAGCCCTTCGGCCATGCTTCCCCTACACTCGACTCCCAGCCATCCCAGTAGTTTGCCGAGCCCGGGTACGCTTCCGCAGTTGGGTGGTGACTGGCAGGGTGGGTTGCCCCTGGGGGGACCACCGGTAATTTCAAACATTGTAGCACCTTCACCTCCTCAAGGGTTAACTCCAGAATTATTGCTTCAGCTCGAATTAGCTAAGCTTCAGCAGCAACAAAGGGCATGTGAGCTTCAGCAGCAATTAGAATTAGCCAGGATAGAAGAGAGAAAAACTATCAGTCAAGCAAAAATCCAAGCTGAGTCGACTAGGTACTGTGCCGACATGGACGTAGAGAAGTCGCGAGTAGAGACAACGGGACAGCGACTTGGGGTTGGTAACCATGTTCATGAGCAGTCTCTCTCGCACTTATTGAAACTGGTTCCGGTGTTTGATGAGAGTGGTGTAACAGAATTTTTCACACGCTTTGAGAAGAAGTGCCAGGAACACCAGTGGCCAGGGAATAAATGGGCAGCACTTGTATCCTCTAGATTAATAGGCAAGGGTCTTAAAGCCTACGATGCATTGCCTATAGAGTCTTGTATTATCTATGAGGAACTCAAGGAGGCTGTCCTGAGAGCATACGAACTACAACCAGAGACGTACAGGTTAAAGTTCCGGGGTGTTACCAAGGGTCGGGAGAGCACCTTTTTGGAACATGCCCGGGAGCTGTCCGATGCTTTTGGGAATTGGCTGAGGTCGGAGAAAGCTACTACGTTTGACGACATTAAACAGTTGGTGCTTTTAGAGCAGTTTTTCAAATGCACGGGCGGCGACCTGACGTTAAACCTTAAAGAAAAGCAACCAAAAACTCTACAGGAGGCAGCTGAGATGGCTGACCTCCGGCTATCACTAATTCGTGGGTGCGGCTCTGCCCAGCGTAGTGAGGCAGGTAACAAGGGGCGTGACGTCCCACCCCCCCGAGTTAGTGATATACCTTATGCAAACAAGTACAAGAGCCATGATACCAAGACTGACCACAAGACTAGCACCGTCCCATTTAAGAAGGGGCCGGGCCCTTCCCAGTATCAAGGGAAGCCCAAAGGGGAGTTGGAGTGTTATCATTTTCATAAAAAGGGGCACTTTGCAAGAGTCTGTCCTAGCAAACCACCTACAGCAGCTGTGTCTTTGGCCTGCAACATTGGTGTGTCTCCGAAGTCATCTGAGTTTGCCCGGGGCAGTTCGTCAGAGGCTGAGGCACAGCCAATGCAGAAGCACCTGGGAGGCTCGAACCCTGCTCAGGATGTTTTTTGCGACCATAGAGGGCGGGGTTCCGTGATGTGGGCGGGGCGCAAGCATGGAGTAGATGTCTTGCGCGATACAGGTGCTTCCCAGACTCTGATGAAAAACTTGACTGGCTACCCTATAAACGCGGCTCGGGTGGTGGTGGTGCAGGGTATTAATGCAACTCGGTCATACCCGTTGGTGCGGTTGGAGTTGGAGGTGGATGGTGTGGCACGTGAATTGGATGTCGGGATTGTGGAGAAACTGCCAATGGAGGGCGTCGACCTTCTTCTCGGCAACGACTTTGCAATGCCCGCTTCTGAGGTTCTACCCTTAGTCGTTGCCGAGAGGCCGGCCGACGTGAGTAGGGAAGAGCAAGAGTGGGTCGAGCGGTGCCAGATACAACCCATGGCGTGTGTTGTCACCCGAGCTCGGGCAGCTAAAGTGTCACAGCCTAGTCCTCCGTCTTCAGACCAGCGGAGGAACGATCAACAGGAGGAGGCTAAAGCTGGAGTTGGTTTTAAGAGTTTTGACTCGGCGGCTCTCCTGGGTGATTCAGTATTAGCACCATTACTTAATTCTGGAGTAGCCCCTGGGCCTGTCATCGAGAGTGACGAGGCTGGGCATGACGAGTCTCCACGACAGCAACGTTATGTACATCGAGAGAGACAGAGGGAGCAGCCCAGTATCGGGGAAGGTCATGCATTGCTCCGGGAGCAGTTAGATCGCTTGGCACCCTCAGATATACGTCGGTTGCAACTAGAGGACTCTGAGCTCCAAACGTGTGCTAATGGAGCTGTAGAGCTCGACGAGGACGGTGATGCACAGCCAGGAAATTTTTTTTATTTAGAAGGCATCCTCTATAGGCGTTTTCAAGACCCTAAACGTAATTGGCAAGAGGGGTCCGGAGTAGTGGACCAGTTGGTGGTGCCACGGGAGTGCAGGGATAGCCTACTGAGGTTGGCGCATGACATACCACTGGCAGGACATCTAGGGGTGAGAAAAACGGTGGCGGCTTTAGAAAAATTGTTTTGGTGGCCGGGGTTGAAGGGGCAGGTGGTAACCTGGATAGCAAGGTGTCATACGTGCCAGAGGGTTGGAAAACCTAATCAAACAATTCCGAGAGCCCCGTTTCACCCAATTCCTGTCAGTGGACCGCCCTTCAGTAAGGTCATCATTGATATGGTCGGACCCCTAACCCCTACTAGTGCCGGTAATACATTTCTATTAACTATCATGGATGTGGCCACTCGTTATCCTGATGCATATCCAATGAGAAATGGCACGGCGAAAACTGTTGTCCGTAACCTGCTCTTGTATTGCTCGCGGTATGGTTACCCGCAAGAGGTGCAATCGGACCAAGGTTCTAATTTTACCTCTAATCTGTTCAAACAAACTATGATTCAGCATGGCATCAGCACTGTCGTCTCTTCTGCGTATCACCCGGAGAGTCAAGGGGTGTTGGAGAGGTGGCACGCCACGCTGAAAAGCATGCTTCGATGTTATTGCGCAGAGAACGGAAAGGATTGGGACATTGGTCTGCCGTATGTTTTGTTCGCGGCAAGAGAAGTACCTGGAGAGAGTCTCGGTTTCAGTCCGAATGAGCTTGTTTTCGGGCATCAGGTGAGGGGCCCTCTCCACATGGTGAAGGAGATTTGGGAGGGTACTGCTAAGCCATGTTCTATGTTGAGATACGTCCTCGAGAGCAGAGAGAGAATGCTTAGAAGTCTGGAGCTGGCCGGGCGTAATTTGGTGAGTTCGCAGGCCCGTATGAAGGACAGGTACGATACTAAGGCGAAACTCCGGGAGTTTCAGGTAGGTCAAGAGGTGTTGGTCCTGTTGCCTTTGGCAGGTCATCCTCTGGCTGCCAAGTACGCTGGGCCTTATCGGGTGGTGTCAAAGATCTCCGATCTAGATTACCTCGTTGCCACTCCAGACCGGAAGAAGCGTAACCAACTATGCCACATTAATTTGTTGAAGGAGTATGTGAGGCGCCCTCCTGAGTCACTAGCTGTCCCTGTGTTGACCTGCTGCGGTCATGGTGGAGAAGGAGAGGGGGGCAGCAATGATCAGGTGGATGATAACTGGGATTGTCATGTCTCGGCTGATCAGTGGGCGGGGAATTGGAGCCAATGTGCGCATGATGCTCTGGCGCACCTGCCGGAGGAACAGCAGGTGGCAGTGCAGCGCCTGTTCGATTCATACCCCACTGTATTTGCCGAGCACCCAGGCCTCACTACTCAAGCGGTGCATGACGTCGATGTAGGAGAGCACCCCCCCTTCAAGTCGATACCTTATCGGGTGCCACCCATTAAACTCCCAGCGCTCAGGGATGAGCTGGAGTATATGCTGGCGAGAGGCTTGATCGAGAAGGGGGCAGTACGGTGGACTTCTCCTGTCACTCTGCAGCCCAAACCTGATGGAAAAGTTCGGTTCTGCATTAACTTTAGGCGGTTGAACGGGTTGACCCCCACCAATGCATATCCTCTTCCCCGGGTGGATGACAGTGTGGATAAGATCGGGAAAGCAAGGTACTTGACCAAGGTAGACCTCGTCAAAGGCTACTGGCAAGTACCACTGTCTGAGCGGGCTAAAGAGGTGTGCGGGTTTGTGGTGGATGGCAGTACTTACCGTTGCAACGTGATGCCATATGGTCTGAAAAATGCACCGGCCACTTTCCAGAGCTTAATGAACGACATCGTAGCAGACATCCCAAACTGTACTGTCTACCTTGATGACGTGATCATTTATGACAACGATTTCCAAAGTCACTGTGAGCACATAGAAGCCTTATTTAGTCAACTTAGTAAAGCAAGCTTGGTGGTTAATCTGGGCAAGTGTGACTTTGTGCAAGCCACGGTGCAGTATCTGGGGTTTGCGGTTGGTTTAGGGCAGGTGAGCCCGCCCCAACAGAAGATACAGGCTATCGACTTGTTCCCCAGGCCGACCACCAAGAGGCAGATCATGAGATTTTTGGGTATGATTGGGTATTACCGCCGCTTTATAAGAGGCTATTCTACTGTGTTAGCTCCTTTGACAGATCTACTAGCCAAAGATAAAAAGTTCCGCTGGGCACCTGAGTGTGAGCAGGCGTTTCGAGTAGTTAAACACCTTTTATGCACTCACCCTATCCTCAGGGCCCCGGACTTTGAACGACCATTTCAGTTGGCGACTGATGCCAGCGGAGTAGGGGCTGGTGCCGTACTTTTGCAGACAGACGAGGAAGGTCTTGAGCATCCAGTCAGTTTCTTTTCAAAAAAATTAATTCAGCACAGAAAAACTATTCGGTTGTTGAAAAGGAACTGCTGGCAATCGTGTTAGCGCTCAGACACTTTGAGGTCTATGTTCCTGCCTATGGGCCAGTCGTGGTTGTGTATACCGACCACCACCCGCTTAAATTCCTCAATCAATTCCACAACCGGAATATGAGGCTGACCAGATGGTCGCTCATGTTGCAAGAGTACAACTTAGACATTCGCCATATTGCCGGTTGTGAGAATGTGATTGCAGACTGTTTGTCGCGGGTGGAGGATCCGGGGTAGGCTACCACAGTATGTTGGTATAGCCTCCTGTCTTGGCTCGTGGTGTATTTTTGCGCTGGTGCTTGTTGGCTCGCGTGTGTAGCATCAGCGTAGGTTCGCAGGGCAGGAGTTGTTGCCTTTGATTAGAAGAAAATTAGGCTACATCTATAGTAGCCGCCAAAAACAACATTAAAAATAAAATATGAAAAATTAAATAAAAACTCTTTCTTTTTGATAATTAATTTTAAGATAATATTGTAGCTGAGTACTGAGGGCAGATGATTTTCCCTCAGTAGGCTGTGCTTCTTAAAGCTCGCTCTGGGAGCACAATGTTATGCATTTATGTATTATATTTGGGAAGGGTGATAAGATTTTTTGTTTTATATATAAATGTTGTTGCATTTTTTTTTAGGAGACTGAGCTTGCATTCCATGAGTGGCAGAGTGGTTAGGAGTGGCAGATTCTAGCGACATTCTGCCTGTTCAGATATGGGCTCATGGTTGAGTGTCCCATATCTTGGGGGGGGTGTGACGCCTCCCGGCGTTAGCAGAATGGTTGCGTGGGGCATTGCAGCTCGCTAGCGCTCGCCAGGATGGGGGGATGGGCTACAGTTGTCCTAGAATGATCTGCTTTATTTAATTAGTGTCGTGTTGCCACAGACAGTCCAGAAATGGTATTTGTTTTGGTCTGTGACCGCGCCTTATATTTTATATTCGCTATAATATAAATGTTGCTTGTGTGGGAGTCGAGCGAGAGAGGGTGAGGGAGTACACCTGGCAGCGGGGTGAGCTATGACGCGGCTCGCTTGGGCGCTGACGGCGTTGGCGGCCGGGTGGTCAACTAGTCCCTTCCCGTCGCGGCCTCATGTTTTTTACCAGCTCAGAGCTTGCCTGACACGCGTATCGCCTACATCCTTTGCAATTCTGTCCCCCATACTCGCCACTTTGCATACTATTTCTCTCTCTCGACTTCTCCTTTCTCATTCTCTAATCTTTATTAAACTCAACATCCCTTCTGGTTTCAGCATAGACGTTCACCGTCGACCAGTCGTATTGTACGCGAAGCTCTCATAGATTTCCATGTATTAGGTTAAGGAGGTATTATGCTTTATTGAGGTTTGGAGAGACGGACTTTTCCGTATGTGTCCTCTCTCGGGAAGGTTGTAGACCGGTATATGTCCCCCTGGCAAGGTGTTGAGTGATTCTGCTTGGTTATCTAAAGCTAGACTAGGGGTAAGGTTACTGTGTCGTTGTCTCCGATGTGTGCAGTGTTAGCTAAGCCCTGCACGACATCGACAGGTACTGTGGGAGCCTAAGTTGTCTTCGGGTGGGTATACTTTGCGAGCACAGCGCTGTGGTGTGAGAGGGCCATAGCCTATCCCTCACAACATAGTGCTGCCTCTTTGTGTTGACTTCTGAGGGATCGCCAGGATAGAACTAGGTACTAGAGACCTAGATTTATCAAGAGAGCATCCCCTTCATATAACGTAATCGTCATTATACCACCTTCGGACAACGTTAGGCTACGAGCCGCATGCTCGCCCATTGTTGCCCTGCCTTGATACCCCAGCTAGACTTTATTAACTGAGCAGACACTGGTTAGAGATGAGCCCCCATTATTATATGTATGCAACATTATTATTCACTGCACTTTTGAGCCGAGGTTGTTGTTGAGTTGCACAACCCTAGTAGGCTGTTGCGTTGTGTCACGAAGCATGTCTTTAGTTGTCGAGCATTACTACCTTTGCGCAGCCTTTATTATTCGCCTGCCTATTATTACTATATGTCCTAGTATTTATTGTGACCCGTATTCTGCATTATAATTGTTCAAGATTCTTTACGAACATCTTCCCAGCATCAGACTTATTTCAGAAGTTTCCAGTTGATGTTGCAGGACTAGCATTGCACTTTCTTTAATACAGGAGTGCCAGTTATTTGAGTATCTACCGTAACGTTAATTAATCACGTTAACTATCTTTTCTTTGTGTAACCTAATCGAGTAATCTTTTACTGTTTGAGAATAGGCTGTTTCATCGAGCGTCAGCCTAGTGTGTGTGCACCAGTTACCGAGTCTTAGGATACCTCGTTGTTCAGGCACGACTCAGGGCGGTAATGGTGTTTTGTTTTCCAGTGTTTAAGGCAGGGGTTGGATCTAGTGTTACCGTTGTTGCATTTTGCCATTATCTAGTCCAATGTTGAAGAGCCCTGTGTCTTTGAGAACCTGGATCGTAACAATATTTAACAACGTACGGCTTTTTAAAAGTTTATCTTTTAGGCTCTCTCTCTCTCTCTCTCTCTCTCTCTCTCTCTCTCTCTCTCTCTCTCTCTCTCTCTCTCTCTCTCTCTGGAAGTGACAGACTTGGAAAAGGATTTGGGTGTTCTGATTAGCAGTGACCTAAAGTTTTCCAAGCAGTGCATTGAAGTAGAGAAGAAAGCTCATAAATTATTGGGCTATAGTAAATTGAGAGGCAATTTAAGTATAGAAATAAGGAAATAGTCCTCACACTTTAAAACGTTTTAATACGGCCTCTCCTGAAGAATGCTGTTCAATTCTTGTCTACAGCACTCAGGGAAGATATAGAGCGACTGGAAAGAGTACAAGCTAGAGCTACAAAACTTATTTCATCGCTTAGAAAAATGAGCTATGAGGACCGGTTGATAGCTCTTGATCTCTTCCCGTTGGATACCCGCAGACTACGAGGTCAGCTCATTGAAGTTTTTAAAATACTTAATGGGTTTGACAATGTGGATTATAGCAAAATGTTTAGCCTCAATATGAATACAATACGCAACCATGGCTGGAAATTAGAATTGAAAAGGTTCAGCACTAGTATATGTGGAAACTTTTTCACACATAAGATCTGTTCTACCTGGAACAAACTCCCCTCCGAAATTGTAAATAGTTCTTCAGTAGAGCGGTTCAAGACGAGAGTCGATAGTATGTTGCATACTCTGTAAAGAGTGTAGTGCACTAAGCAGTCTCTCTCCTCCCACTTCGAGTATTTCCTCGGAATGGACCGCAAGGTCTGAGATACTAACTATTCCTTGTAACTCCTTGACACTCTGTATGTAGGTATAATAGTGCTGATATAGGTTAGGTGTCTAGCAACTTTACCCCAGACCAACACTGTCATTATTCCTTGTAACTCCTTGACACTCTGTATGTAGGTATAATAGTGCTGATATAGGTGTCTAGCAACTTTACCCCAGACCAACACTTTCATTATTCCTTGTAACTCCTTGACACTCTGTATGTAGGTATAATAGTGCTGATATAGGTGTCTAGCAACTTTACCCCAGACCAACACTTTCATTATTCCTTGTAACTCCTTGACACTCTGTATGTAGGTATAATAGTGCTGATATAGGTTAGGTGTCTAGCAAATTTACCCCAGACCAACACTTTCATTATTGTCACCCTCCAACGGTGAATGGAAGGTGCTTCTTCCACATACACGAACAAGTAAAGTTGGCCACATGAAATTCTTTGAACTCATTGTTTTTATGTATTAAAGGAAAATAGAATAACTATATTAGGAATATAGTTGTATATTACATCATGCATATGCTAAATTGATAGTGTTTTAGCTAAATATCTTTTTAAGTTAATTACACTATTATATTTGTTCATGCCCATTAATACGCAGCAAATACAAATAAATGTACATGGGCAGTTGAGAGAACCTTCAGTCTTCTACTGTACTTCTCACTTCTCAGCTTGTTCTTTCTCTGTCCAATTACTCTTCTTTCATATTTTACTCCAGCCATCTGGCCTGGTCTGGGGAAAGGGAAAGAGAGAGAGAGAGAGATAGAGATAGAGAGATGCCAAAATAATTATTTGTTTTCGATTATGCAACGCTTCCTAACAATTGGGTATTTATTTTTCCATTCCAGCAGACATGGTGTTCCAAAATAGGAGTGCCAAACTGCATGATTATTTATATTAATTATGCTATGTGTATGCTGTTAAATGAGCAAAATTATAAATCTCAACCGTTACAGAGATGATAGCTGTTGAAAAAGGTATTGTTCCATGTATTTCCCTAAAAGGATTACCCCGCTTTCAATGGGCCTATTTCACACTCATAATTCGTGTTTTACGATATTATTTTCAAGATATATTAATCTTGTAAGTTGCAGATATATTACAAACATTATAGCTCGCACTGGATTTGCTGGGAACCTGTCGGACTCCATCATAGTGGTGCAGGGGAGGACACTAAATGAAACAATCAATGTACCTTTAACCCTTCCTGCCCGGGTGTCATTTTAAAATGACACCGCGGCTGAGGGGCCGGAGCCCGGGTGTCATTTTAAAATCCGTATGCTTGAAAGCGTGCTTTCAAATCCGCGCAGTGAAAATTTCCTTTGCAGGGGCGATCGCAGCCCCACCAAGCCTCAACTACTACCGTTATCAGTCCGTACGTGCCCGCCATAGCGAGATATAGCGAAAAAAAATCTTCCGACGCGTCCGATTCCCTGCAACCTCCTGCGTGCCCCACTGCTACCCCGCTAGCTACGTCGACGCCTGTTGCAAGCGAGAAAAAGCCTGATCGTAAGAAAGTAAAACGTTTATTGAGTGATAGTGCTATTGAGAGAGAACTTTTGGCCATTTTGCCCGAAGAAAGCAGTGGCAAAAGCTTGATAGACAAAGAAATATTCATAAGTGAGAGTGAAGATGATGAGTTTGTGGGCTTTGAGGGTGATGATGGTGTTGATTTGTTTGAGGGAGCAGACAGTAGTGAGGACCCCAATATAGAAATGGTGAAGGAAGGTGAAATTGAACTTCCTAGTGTGCTTGAGGCTAGGCCTACCCCATCGCCATCTTTGCTTGGTCAGCCTAGGCCTACCCCGGGACCTTCCCCCTTGCCTGCTCGTACGCCCTTGAACGTGGGAAAATACTTCTACAAGAAGACTCTAGTGAAAAGTGTGGCCAAAGAAGCACACAAGGCGGCAGAGGAAGCAAGGGAAGGCAAAAGTGATAGTGATAGTGACAATGATGCCAACTCTGCTCTAGCGACCACCCGCAATCCTTTGTCCCAACGCCTTGACCCTGGACGCCGCTCGGGTCACCTACAGCCCTCGACTTCATCTCTCCCTCACGATGAGCAAAGGGCCTCTTCAAGTGGTACTAGTGGTGCGGCATTGTCCTCCCACAGTGTGCCACAGCCCTCATCACATCGAAGAGCATTATTTGGAGTGGAGAAGCCTACGGCTCGCCCGAAAAGGAGTCCAACTCCCGAGGCTGAGGCTCCCATTGTTCCACCCCCCGCAGCTTCCCGCCCACCACACCACCGACACCCGGTCACTTCTTCGCCGGAATTAACCCCTGAAGACGAGGTGGACGACCCTGACATTGCCTGAGATGACCTGACATCATCTGAGGAGCAAGAGGAAGAGGAAGTGGAAGAGGAGAGACTAACACGGCGAGTGCGAGGGTGAGGTCGTGAGCGTGCGGCTCAGCCTGCCGACGCCGTTGCCCGTAGGCGTGGGCGTGGGCGTGGGCGTCAGCCTTCATCGGAGTTGGTATTATGAACTGATGGGTCAGATTTTGTGCCAGATTGTCCTGCTTTTGACGAGCAGCAGATTGGCTCAGGAGTGAAAGCAGCATATCCCTGTGGCCCAGATGCAACCCCTAGTGAACTGTTTTATGGGTTCTATGGCGACAAAGTCGTGGAATACCTCGTCGAAGAAACGAACAACCACCATGAAATCTGTGCTAACTTTCTTGGCAGGAAGACCAGTGCCAAGATGGTGGCATGGCAACCTGTTACTGTGCCAGAAATGTATGTTTTTCTGGCATTGACTATGCTGATGACACATGTCAGGAAACATGCACTGGCCGATTACTGGATTACTGCCGACCCCATCACAACTCCAGCATTCGGTAGATACATGTCCAGGGATAGGTATTTTGACATTCTGTCATATCTCCACCTGACCAACAACATGGCAGTCCACCTTCCCGATCAGCTATGGAAAATCAGGAAGCTGTATGACATGATAAGTCATCGGTTTACCACCTACCTGATTCCTTTCCAGATGTGCCTCGACGCGTCTCTGGTCCTGTTCCGGGGGAGGCTGCATTACCGACAATACATCCCGTAGAAGAGACACCATTTCGGCATCAAGCTCTTCGTCCTCTGCGACTGCAAGACGGGATATGTACTGGACTTTGTGGTCTACAGCGGCAGTGGTGGAGAAATAGTTACAGACCCAGACATTGGCTTTGGGGGTGCCGTTGTACAGAAGATGATGGAGCAATACTTCCACAAGAACCACGTCCTGTACACGGATAACTATTATACGTCGCCCATCCTGACCAAGTACCTCCATGACCGCAAGACCGGAACTGTCGGCACAGTCAAGGCAAAAAGGAAGGGCATGCCAGTGTACCCAACCAAGACCAAGAAGACGGAGGTCTTCCACAAGAAGAGTGGCCCCATCGTCTCTATCCACTGGCCTGACCAACGGAAGGTCAACCTCCTCACCACATGCCTCAAGGCAGAGATGGTCGCCACCTGGAAGGTGGACAGAAAAACCAAAAACCCCGTCCAGAAACCAGCTGCTGTCCTGGACTACAACCTGAACATGCGCCTCATAGATAAGTCCGATATGCAGATGGGCTTCATCAGCTGCCTGCGAACATCCTGCAGGTGGTACAAATAGTTTGTTCTGCATACGTTAGATATGTCAGCCCTCAATGCCTACAATATCTACCGACTGAATACTCCCGGAGCAAATAAGTTCAAGTCCCTGCGCAAGTTCCATAAACAGGTGATACTTGAGCTGGGAAAACATGCTACAGCCGGGAGACCTCTACAAGGACCAGGCTGGCTGGACCGCACTGCATGTGCCGACTATTTCCGGAAGCACCAGCTCAACCCCCTTCCTCCCAAATTACCAGGTTGTAATGCCAGGAGTCAGAAGCGGTGCCATGTATGTAGCCACACAACCTGCAGACCCTGTAAACCAACAAAAACCACATGGGATTGCCTCGAGTGTGAAGTGGCACTGTGCGCTGGACAGTGCTTCAATCAGTTTCACACTCTAGTGCAATATTGAAGTAATGACAATGACAGTGAAAGTGACACTAAAATTTAGGCTATAATAATATAAAATAATGAGTAAAAGTAAAAGAGACACAAATAACTAATAAGTGTCTTCATAACAATATGAACAAGTGAAAGTGACACTCAAATCTATATTATAGCTTACCTAACAATAAATACAAGTGAGAATGACACTAGAAATAATAATAAAACTGAGTAAAAGTAAAAGACACAAATAACTACTAATAAATGCCTTCATAACAATATGAAGAAGTGAAAGTGACCCTAATATATATATTATAGCTTACCTTACAATAAATACTAGTGAAAATTACACTATCAATTATCCTAGTCCAGTGAAAGTGACACTAAACATAATAATAAAAGTGAGTAAAAGTGAGACACAAATAACTAATAATAAAGTAGACGTGCCATTTTGCCCAAAATCAAAACGGCATACCCAACTCTGCGATGGGTTACCATCATCAATCACAATCATCACTACTACTGCCATCATCACTACAACTGCCACAATCATCACGACTAGTCATCATCACCATTACTATGATCATCACTACAATTACAATCATCACTACTAATCTCATCATCACTACTACTGTCACCATTGTCACTACCATCTTAATCACTACTATCCTCATTGATACTACAACTATCAACCATCATTACTACTATCATCACCACCATCTTACAATCATCATTACTACTGTTAACATCATCACTACTACTATAACCATCATCATTACTACTGTCACAAGTATTACCATCATGTATCCTACTGTCACCATCATCACTAATACTGCCATCATCACCATTACTATGATCTTAATCATCATAACTATTGTCATCATCCCTACAACTTTCACCATCATCACTACTACTCACCATCATCACTAATACTCACACCATTGTCACTACCATCATCACTACTGTCATCATTATCACTACAACTATCATAATTACTTGTCACCATCATAACTACTATTATGACCATCATCAATACTACTAGTACTGTCACCATCATATCTACTACTATCATCATCATATCTACTACTGTCATCATCATCACTACTGTCATCATTATCAATACAACTACAACCATCATCACTACTATTATCACCATCATCACTACTATCACCATCAATCCCACTATTACTACCATCACTTCTAATGCCAACTAAACTAACTTAACCTAGCAAATACGTAGCGAGATGTTTTCGCCCCCAGAACGAATGCGTTCTTAGTGTGTGGGGGTGGGTGGGGGGGGAGAAACCATATTTTGGACCTAAAATCATAACTATTGCATAAATTCAAAAAATCCTTTTTGACTGATGTTCGCATTCACGCAACAAATGTTTGTGTGAAATTTGGTGAAAATCCGTCCAACGGTCTAGGAGGAGTTTCGGGACAAACGGACGACGACAACAACAACGACGACGACGACGACGACAGACATTTTTTTCCGGTGGTACCCACTATACGGGGGGGGGGGGGGGGGGGCGATAACCAAACTCTGCTTACGCATAAAAACACTCAAATTGCTTCCCGGCATAATTGCGGGTGGGGCGATAAGTGCAGTAGTGCTTCGTAGCCGGGGCCGCAGTTGAGCGTTCGGACGCATCTAGGTAAATATGCGCCAAAAGTTACCTCCACTAAAATCGCCATCACTCAACCAGTTGAGCTAGAGAGCTCTACACAATGCCAGTCTACACATCAAAGTAAGGGTGCATTTTTATGTTTGTTTGATTGTTGTAGCTATTGTATTAACGGAGATAGGCAAATATTACATGCGTTGTTTTTTAACCAGATCACCCGGATACGAGTGCTGTCATTTAGAATGGCTGCCCGGGCTGGAACAGTTGAAATTAGGACATTTTGTTATTAAACATATACTGCTTAGAATCGTCAACGTAAGCATAAGTTGAGATTTGGTACACTTTTTTGGAGTGTCATAAATAATCACTAAATTATATTCAGCGTAAAATGTATTCATAAGCCCCAATCATATTCATTAGGTTGATCATACCAGAAGGTGGATAACAAGAATATATTCATAATTATGTGAAACCCACGCCAGCCTCACAAGTGTCGTAAATTGCTACTCATACTCATAAACACCCATGTCTACATAATCATATAATATCTTAATTACAATGCAAAGGAATACCAAGGAAAGACAAGCAACAATTGACATAATGTTATTTACAATATCTATATCTACAGTATATATATATATATATATATACAGGGTGTCCCAGGAGGAAAGGGCATAACTTTGGGAAATAATAGAAGGAAATATTCTAAGCCTAAAATGTTCTATAAGAAATATTCCAAATCTCGAATGTTATAGAGATATTGCATGTTGAAAATGGTATTTTCTTCAGTATTTCCCCATAAGGCTGGATTAGCTGTCCTAGTGTCTACCACACCTACATCTTTCTGCAATTATTTTACCATGATATAAAGATACTATAATTCTGTAAGTTGCAAAATAATTATGAACATATTAGCTCACTATGGACCAGTTGGAAACTAATTGACATGGAAGAGTCCATTACAGTGATGCGGGGGAGGACACTACATTAAATCTTCAATATATTTTTAATGGTTGACATTTGGACTTTTTGTTATAGAACAATTTATGCTTAGAATACCTTGTTTTACCATTTCCCAAAGTTATGCCCTTTCCTCCTGGGACACCCTGTATATATATATATTTGTATAAGTGGGCAGTATGTTTTCATTGAGGCAAAATTTATTAAAGACCAAGGCATATTTGTTTTTTACTAACTTTTTACTTGTGTTTTCAATATTTCTCACTGTATGTCTGATTTCATCATTCAAATGATATATTAAGTTTCCAAAGTTCATGATTATTTTGAATTAGGTGTTGAATAATACGTCAACTTTCATTTTATTTGTCCTATTATTTATTTTCTAAACGTTTCGTGCTTTGTTTGCACATCTTCAGTAGATTTATATCTGTAAAAGTAAAAAAATATAAATTAATATATGTTTCTTCCAAATATGAAATAAATAGCTAACATTTGTTGAAAAGAACAAGCGAGTGTTCTCATGCATTAAAAGAAATATATAAATATCACTTACATATCGAACTACGCTAATTTAATTAAAACACACTAGTTGTATAACACTAGGTCAGAGTTGAAATAAGATTGTACAAATGTCACTAAAATACACAGGGGTTAATTATCAGGACTTACGAGCTGATTGCTAGCTCAACTGTGATTGATGTCTTAGATTGTATGGGGGCTCTCTGTGTGAGTGTGTGTGCGTGTGGTTGTTGGGAGTGTTCATTGTCTCGGTATAGCGTTGCATATGTGTTGTTCATGAATTTTGGTTAAAAAGAGTCAGTACTCGATCTTGGCCTGTGGTTTGGTTGTTTAGTGTCGGTTTTTTGTCTCGGATTAGTAAGGCTTCTGTTATTTGGAGTCGTGTAGTGTCTTGGCAATACTCTAAAATCTTTGTGTGATCTGTTAATTCTTTTCTACTGAGGGTGGATTTGTGTTGATGTATCATATGATCTTTGATTGAGCCGGATTGTAGGTGCATAGTGAGTCGTCTGCTTAGTGTTGTTGTTGTCATACCAATGTAGTTCATGTTCCGAAGTTTACAACCTTCGTTCGGGCAAGATAATTCATAAACCACATTGGTATGCTGGAGGTTGTTTTGATTTTGTGTTAAGTTATTTTTCATGAGAAGGTTACTGACGTTCTTGTTCTTATAATATATTATTAGATTTATACTATCGTGTGGATTGTTACAAGATACATTTCGTGTTATCATGTCTCGCAGAACTCTTTCATCTGTTTTGTATGCGGGTGTCATCTGGTTACAGTAAAATAGGTTATGAGTCTTTGAGTTGGGGTCTTGGTGATGTTCAAGAGTACTGTTAAATTTAAGTGTAAGGAATTTGTGAACTTCAGAGTCAACAATGTATTAGAGTATCCATTGTTGATAAGGATTTGTTTAAATCTGTTAACTTCATGGTGGAAAAGAACCCATGATGAACAAGTTTTATAGGCACGTTGTAGGTATGACCTAATTGCGGACACTTTGTATCTCTGAGGACATTCACTACGAGCGGTGAGGCACTTTCCTATGTCAGTGGTTTTACGGCAGTAGTAATATACTGATCTTGTTCTTTGCTGATCAGTATGTCTAGGAAAGGGATTTTGTCGTTAATACTTAGCTCATAGGTGAATTTCAACACTGAATTTGATTCCAGAGTGTGCTTCAACGCTTGTAAGTGTTTCTCATCATGTACAACTACATATATATCGTCGACATAGCGACAGTAGGTAGATGGGCGAAGGGTTTCATCTTGTAGGACAGCATTCTCAAGGTGGCACATGTAGAAGTCAACGAAGGTTGGACCCAAGGGAGAGCCCATGCTGATTCTGTTGATTTGAAGGTAGAGCTTCCCGTCTGGGCTGCAAAATGGAGCCTCTGTGGTACAAGCTCTAAATAGGTTTTCTAGTTGAATTGCAGGAATCTTAGGGGGGGGGGGGGAGGGGGGGCAGGGTTGGATGGTGGTACCTGTTGTCCAAAATGATCTTGATTGTGTCATCGACAGGGACATTCGTGAAGAGGCTTTCAACATCTAGAGATGCTAGAAGACCACTAGGGCTTGTGGTACGAAGGATATCAATGAATTGATCTGTTGACCTCAAAGAATATTTAGCAGGGATATAAGGTGCAATGAGTTGATTCAGTTGTTTAGCTAAAGCATAAGTGGGTGTGGTGACTTGGGAGATGATGGGACGAAGTGGGTAGTTGTCTTTATGGGTTTTCACGTTACCGTAGATATATCCTGGAGTGTAGGAACCGGTAATGGTGTTGAAGTGTTGCTGGTCCTTGGCGGCATTGCACGCTGTGATGATCGTGTTGACCTTTTTCTTAAGAGCTTCGGTGGGGTCGCGGGAGACTTGACGGAATTTGCTACGATCACTAAGGATGGTATTTAACTTCTGGATGTAATCTTGCTGGTTGAGGAGTACGTAAACATTTGATTTGTCTGCTCTCCTAATGACTATATTTTCAGAGGTGTGGAGATTTCTGGCGGCTTCTTTGAGTTTTTGGTGTAAGGAGAGAACTTTGCTTAAAACTGCGTTGTTTAGTACCTTCTGCTCGTAGTTGTTCTTGTAAATCTGCATTGATGGTAATTTTATTGTCTTGCTCGAGTTTTAAAAGGGACTTGTTCAGCATTTCGCGTTCGGTAAGTTTGTTTAATTTGTCGTATTTGGGTTGCAGGTGACATTTTAGTCCTAAATCCAGGAGCTGCTTTTCTACGTTCGAAAGATGATGGTCGGATAGGTTGACATATCCGTCGGTGATTTCAGGCAGGGTAACACGTCCGCCATAGAGATGGTTGAGTTTCTTAATGGTTTTACTCTTGATGGCCTCCTCCATCTGAAGAAGCAAGGTGTCCAGTGTGTGGTCGATCTGCTGACGGGTTTGTTGGTTGACATCTTGATGTAGGAATTCATTACGGAGGTTGATGAGTTGATGATTAAGTTGTTGTTCTTGTTCTTCTTTTATTGTTATCTGGCGGTGCACAAGCTGTTTACGGTATTCTACTGTAAAGTCTTCATGCCTGGCTGCTGGGTCATGAGTATTAATATTTGTATAAGTAGGCAGTATGTTTTCATGGAGGCAAAATTTATTATAGACCAAGGCATATTTGTTTTTTACTAACTTGTATTTTCAATATTTTTCACTGTATGTCTAATTTCATCATTCAAATGATATATTAAGTTTCCAATGTTCATGATTATTTTCAATTAGGTGTTGAATAATACATCGACTTTCATTTTATTTGTCCTATTATTTATTCACTAAACGTTTCGTGCTTTCTTTGCACATCTTCAGTAGATTTATATCTGTAAAAGTAAAAAATATATATTTATATATATATATATATTGTTACTCCCAAATGAGTTTTGTAACCTATGTTATTTGTGAGTGAGTTACAATCACGAGGCCTATTGTGGGAGGCTAGGGCCTCGCTATATGTCCCTCCTATGTTGCCACAAAGATAGCACTGTTTTGTTGCCACGAGTATAATTACTTCTTTTGTTCAGCCCTTGGGGGATTGTTTTCGTTGTCGTAAGTTTACACAATGATGCCTTGTATTTATTTGATTACTTTTGTACTTTTAATGAGAGCCCAAGTGATTAGTTTAGTTGTTGTTGTTCCCCAGGCTGCCTGGCCGAACAGCCCCAAGGTCCCGAGCAAGGCCAAGGCCATAGAGCGCCCCCACAAAACCCTCCCTGCTTACCACTAACAAAACCCAGGTGACCGAAGCCACTCTAAGGCAGGGAGCTGAGGAGGGCGCGGAAACGCCCAGGAAACCAAAGCCCCACCCATGGCCCTGTGCCCCTCAGCAATTATGAAGGGAAAGTTGAGGGGCAAGGGAAAAATGTGACGCTTTGGCTCCAAATCTGCCAACTTTTAGGTTGGCAGTAAGGAGTTCGATCCACGGAAAAGACGCCGTCACTTGAGATCTAGAAGATATATAAGTAAAAGGAACAGTCAGCGTAAGCCATGGGTATGGCAGAGATCGCTCAGCTCTCACTCTGATAGACCAGCCCATCACCACATGACTAGAACCCAATCTATGATTAGTTTAGTTATCTAGTATAGCAACATTTGGCGCCCCCTCCTCTCTTTCCCGCGAGGGCTTGTGTGTACCCTACAGCCTCAGGATTGACTCCTGTTGCAACTCTCGTAGCAACCACATGTACTGTCCAGTCTGTGGTGGGCTTGCTTGCTAGATCCTTTAATACCGCACATAATTTCTTTGTTTCATAGTATATAGTAGCATAGCAAGCTTGGAGTTATTTAAATCATAAAATATTGTTCTATTTATATTATTTTGCGTACAGGAGTTTTCTGCATTTGTTAACCCGGCAAGTGCGGGAAGACTCTTAAGAGTTTCCCCGGGTGACTGCGGGAAGACTCTTAAGATCCTGGGCCTAAAAAAATCCATTTAAATTTTTTTTTTTTTTTTTGCCCGTGGGCCTTGCCAAATATCACTCCTCCACATCCCCACCTTCCCCACTTTCCTCCCCTCCTTCAGTTATCACCTATTTTCCCTGTTATTTCCTTATTCTGTGGTCTATTTTCGTGCTAACATTAGCGAGTTGGTAGTAGGGCATTGTCATCACTGTTACCAAGCGTGGGAAAGAGCGAGAGAGAGACTATTGCCAAACAGTGTCTCTCCAGACAAGGGGAGGGGAGGATAGGAGGGAGGTTGCCTCAGCCATACATTATGTAACTCCCGGCCTGTATCGCCGATTTTGACCATCCAAACGCTGTTTCCACTTGTTTTATTGTTGTAACAGGTTAATACCTTTATAATCAACCTAAAATAGGTGCATATGGATAAATATTAATGCTATTTATGGTAAAATAACAATGTTAGTGATGGGAACAGCTCAAATACGTGTGCACAGGCGTGTGGTGTCTCATTTCCCCCATGCGCACATCTTAGGTTAACTAGAAACACTGCATCTTCTTATCTCGCAATCTTAAGTATAAGCTCATACCTTTTCTCTTCCATTTCTCTTCCATTATTCTGCTGCATTGTTTTACCATTCTTAAATGTGTATATTATTCATGGTTGATATATCTGGGGGGATTGGGTGACTGGACTGTTTATCTCTGTTTTTGTCAGGCCTTTGAGGACGAGGTCGCTGGGTGGGTGCGATAGTAGGCTACAGCCACTTTTCCACCACACAGCATTCTATAACTTGTGTCTTATCCAACCCTTTATTGGGTGGCAGCCAGTCTTCAACTTCCCCAGGATATCAACCCTTGTGCCTTGTTTAGTTTTTAGCAGCAATACATTCGGTGCAGTCAGGGACTAGGGGTGGAGCCTGTTACTAGGTGAGGTTGTCCCCATTGCACTCGGGTGTATTGAGCTAACCCCAGATGATGATGTAAGCGATAAGTCATTAAAGTTGTTTATCCCTTACAACACCACCGCCGTGCTGTGCTGAAGAGAGCCACTCGGTGTATTATTAGGACATAGGTTAAGGATAATAGGCTTGGCACAGAGGTTTATTGCACTGGACTTTGCATGGGTTTTGCTCTGCATTGTTCTCAATTCCTAAGCGATTGGGCATGATATAGATTGTTCTGGGAGTCTAGTAGTGGTATGGTTAGGTAATATTTGGGCAGTTTAGAATAACCTTAGAAGTTCTCTTGCATTCTACACGCACTATGAACTAGACTCGGGGACAATAGATAGTTTTGTGTCTCCTTGTTACTGCTTTACTAGAGCAAAGAGGAAGATAACCATTTTTCCTAGAGAACCTGCATGTCTTGGTGTTTGAGTCAGATATTAAGAGCGTGTCTGTTGCAGGGTAGTACGGTGCTGTGGGCTAGGCTAGTTAAGCATCTGTTTGCCCCGGCTCCCCTCGTAACAGTGGCGACCTCAGACCAGCATAGTGTGATAGTATAGAGTTCTTGTGGTGTGAAGCAATTATATTTAGATTGTTCAGTATTTGTTCTTGCAGTTGAAAGTCTACAGACATAGTACTATTATTTCATTAACCCGTGTCCACAACTATTGCTAAGATGTCGCATGTTGATTACATTCCTGTTCATATTGTGGGGAGGGAGGACGTTTGGCAATTTATTAGAACCCTAGTCAAGAAGAGGTTGCTAGCAGGAGTAATGATGAATTAAGACATGTGTTGGAGGTGTATGGGTGGAGGTGTATGGGTGGAGGTGCAGTGGTATGTCTAAGGCAGAGTTAGTTCAAGAGGTGTGCAAGTTGGCTGCGCAGCCTAGTGGTCCTTATTTTGAAGCTAGTACTTGTGTTGTGGATGATGGCATCATCCTGCATGTGCCACAGCGTCCTAGCAGTCAGGCTAGCTATTATTCTACTGGGGCCCATAGTCGAGCAACAACTCCAGAAGTGCTAGGTGAGACTGCATTTAGGCAGTCTCCCCCTATTACCACAGTACCTGCCACCATGCCTCCACAGTCAGTTTTTACAACTATCCGTATGGCCCCTTCATTTGCACAGTGCTATGGTTATGCCCGTAAAGCCAGTACCTTTATTTCGAGTTATGCTAGCAATCCCCAGTAACCCCCTTCTTTCCCCCATGTGTCGTGGACCACACCCCAGCAGTTTACAAGCATAGTTGAACGGGACATTGGGGCAAAATTAAAAGAAAAGCGGTTTAAATCTGTAAGGGAAGCAGCAGTTTGGGCTGATGACTTTGCACTAGCCCAGCGTGGCAGTTGTATGGGGAGCGGTGTTGGTGACAGGAGAGACCGACCTGAGCACCAAGCAGCCAAGGTATCCGTTCGTCCCTCATCACCCAAAGTTACCACAAATGAGACACAACCTTATAATGAGGCATACCAGCGACTTGCTATGATCATGCGGACATGTTACTTTTGCAAACAAGAGGGTCATGTTAAACCTCTCAGTGTGCTAAATGGAAGGCTACCCAGGAACCCAAGGCTGTCCAGTTGGTGGCAACATTAGCGGAGGTGCCTGTGAATGGCAAGTCAGGTACTGGTGAGTTTGGGGGGCAGTGTTGGCCAGCGCGAAGCAGGGTAGTAAGCACTTTGCCGCCCCAGATAGTATCACCACCTGAGCATAACCAGACTTCCCCTGATTGGTGTCGGCCATTCATACATAATGGATTAAAACGGGTTGGGGAGCAGACTTACCCTGTCAAGATGTTTAGGGATACTGGTGCGCAACAATCCATGTGTCGCAACCTGACAGGGGGACCTATTAGTACGGGAGAGTTTGTAATGTGCAGGGGAATCAACAGTGAACAATTCTGTGATTTAGTCCCGGTGACCCTAGAGTGCCCACTTTTGACTGCCGAATATAAGGTGGCTATGGTGGACACTCTGCCAGTTGAGGGGGTGGACTTTTTGCTCGGGACTGACTTGGCAGGGGATGTAGTTTTCCCGCCTCCTATAGTCATCGCTGAGGCTGCTTTTGTGCCCCCTGGTGGTGGTTGTTTGTGTGACGCCTCCCGGCGGTAGCAGAATGGTTGCGTGGGGCATTGCAGCTCGCTAGCGCTCGCCAGGATGGGGGGATAGGCTACAGTTGTCCTAGAATGATCTGCTTTATTTTATTAGTGTCGTGTTGCCACAGACAATCTAGAAGTGGTCTTTGTTTTGGTCTGTGGCCGCGCCTTATATTTTATATTCACTATAATATAAATGTTGCTTGTGTGGGAGGCGAGCGAGAGAGTGTGAAGGAGTACACCCAGCAGCGTGGTGAGCTATGACACGGCTCGCTTGGGCGCTGACGGCGTTGGCGGCCGGGTGGTCAACTAGTCCCTTCCCGTTGCTGCCTCGTGTTTTTTACCAGCTCAGAGCTTGCCTGACACGCGTATCGCCTACATCCTTTGCAATTCTGTCCCCCATACTCGCTACTTTGCATACTATTTCTCTCTCTCGACTTCTCCTTTCTCATTCTCTAATCTTTATTAAACTCAACATCCCTTCTGGTTTCAGCATAGACGTTCACCGTCGACCAGTCATATTGTACGCGAAGCTCTCAGATATTTCCATGTATTAGGTTAAGGAGGTATTATGCTTTATTGAGGTTTAGAGAGACGGACTTTTCCGTATGTGTCCTCTCTCGGGAAGCTTGTAGACCGGTATATGTCTCCCTTGCAAGGTGTTGAGTGATTCTTCTTGGTTATCTAAAGCTAGGGGTAAGGTTACTGTGTCGTTGTCTCCGATGTGTGCAGTGTTAGCTAAGCTCTGCACGACATCGACAGGTACTGTGGGAGCCTAAGTTGTCTTCGGGTTGGTTTACTTTGCGAGCAGAGCGCTGTGGTGTGAGAGGGCCATAGCCTATCCCTCACAACATAGTGCTGCCTCTTTGTGTTGACTTCTGAGGGATCACCAGGATAGAGCTAGGCACTAGAGACCTAGATTTATCAAGAGAGCATGCCCGTCATAAAACGTAATCTTCATTATACCACCCTTGGACAACGTTAGGCTACGAGCCGCATGCTCGCCCATTGTTGCCCTGCCTTGATACCCCAGCTAGACTTTATTAACTGAGCAGACACTGGTTAGAGATAAGCCCCATTATTATATGTATGCAGCATTATTATTCACTGCACTTTTGAGCCGAGGTTGTTGTTGAGTTGCACAACCCGAGTAGGCTGTTGCGTTGTGTCACAAAGCATTTCTTTAGTTGTCGAGCATTACTACCTTTGCGCAGTCTTTATTATTCGCCTGCCTATTATTACTATATGTCCTAGCATTTATTGTGACCCGTATTCTGCATTATAATTGTTCAAGATTCTTTACGAACATCTTCCCAGCATCAGACTTATTTCAGAAGTTTCCAGTTGATGTTGCAGGACTAGCATTGCACTTTCTTTAATACAGGAGTGCCAGTTATTTGAGTATCTACCGTAACGTTAATTAATCACGTTAACTATCTTTTCTTTGTGTAACATAATCGAGTAATCTTTTACTGTTTGAGAATAGGCTGTTTCATTGAGCGTCAGCCTAGTGTGTGTGCACCAGTTACCGAGTTATAGGATACCTCGTTGTCCAGGCACGACTCAGGGCGGTACTGGTGTTTTGTTTTCCAGTGTTTAAGGCAGGGGTTGGATCTAGTGTTACCGTTGTTGCTTTTTGCCATTATCTAGTCCAATGTTGAAGAGCCCTGTGTCTTTGAGAACCTGGATCGTAACAAATGGCGACCTAGCTCAGGATCTTGTGAACTAAGAGATAATTGCAGGATTGTTGTGGTCATTTGTTTTATTGAGGAATATAGTGGGCACGTTAGATTTTTTTTGGCAAAGTAGTATAGCACTTGAGAGTCTTCAGACATTTTTGGCAAGTGAATAGTGCTACATAGGAGCTTGGGTACTTTTTTTTTTTTTTTATAAATGTGAGAATTTTTGGTGGACACCATGGGAGACGAACCAGATCATACTGAGGGTTCAGGGAATGATGCAGGCTCTGATGGGCAGATGCCAGGGGGGTTAGTAACTAGTGAGGAGGCCGCAAAGAAGTTTTTGGAGGTGCCTATAACAGCTGATCGACTAGAGGGAATTAGCAAGTATGGTCTACAGTGTTTGGCTCCCCTTATGGGGCTTAAGGTGGCTCATGGCATCAAAAAGAACGATTTGAGGGCTTGCGTACTGGGGGCGGATAGTGAGGTCCAGGGTGGAGAGGGTTCTCGGGGACTTCTGCTCGAGCCCCCCCTCTACTCTACTCCCATCGGGACCTCTAGGATGCCGGAGTTTAGTACGTTCCCGCAGGCCGATAGCCGCTGGCAGCGTGGTTTAGGATCGCTGGGTGGGCCTCCAATAGTTGCACCTCCTCCTCAAGGTTTCACTACAGAAATGCTCTTCCAGCTTGAGATGGCTAAGATGCAGGCTGAGCGTGAGGAACGTCTCAAACTCGCTAAGATAGAGGCTAATCGACAGGCTGATCTCGAACTCGCTAAGGCTAAACAACAGACTGATCTCGAACTCGCGAGAATAAAAGCCCAGTCGGAGGCTGAGTCTACCAGGTACCGTGCAGATATCGATCTTGAGAAGACTCTGGTGGAAACGACAGGGCAACGTCTCGGTGGTGGGAATCGTGGGCATGATCAGTCTTTGTCGCATCTGTTGAAGCTAGTCCCTGTATTTGATGAGTCGGGTGTCACCAAATTTTTCATGAGATTCGAGAAGTGCCAGGAACACCAGTGGCCTGGGGAGAAGTGGGCAGCCCTTGTTTCCTCTAGACTTGTGGGCAAGGGACTCAAGGCTTATGATGCATTGCCTATAGAGTCGTGTATTATCTATGAGGAACTCAAGGAGGCTGTCCTGAGAGCATACGAACTACAACCAGAGACGCACAGGTTGAAGTTCCGGGGTGTTACCAAGGGTCGGGAGAGCACCTTTTTGGAACATGCCCGGGAGCTGTCCGATGCTTTTGGGAATTGGCTGAGGTCGGAGAAAGCTACTACGTTTGACGACATTAAACAGTTGGTGTTTTTAGAGCAGTTTTTCAAATGCACGGGCGGCGACCTGACGTTAAACCTTAAAGAAAAGCAACCAAAAACTCTACAGGAGGCAGCTGAGATGGCTGACCTCCGGCTATCACTAATTCGTGGGTGCGGGTCTGCCCAGCGTAGTGAGGCAGGTAACAAGGGGCGTGATGCCCCACCCACCCGAGTTAGTGATATACCTTATGCAAACAAGTACAAGAGCCATGATACCAAGACTGACCACAAGACTAGCACCGTCCCGTTTAAGAAGGGGCCGGGCCCTTCCCAGTACCAAGGGAAGCCCAAAGGGGAGTTGGAGTGTTATCATTGTCATAAAAAGGGGCACTTTGCAAGAGTCTGTACTAGCAAACTACCTACAGCAGCTGTGTCTTTGGCCTGCAACATTGGTGTGTCTCCGAAGTCGTCTGAGTTTGCCCGGGGCAGTTCCTCAGAGGCTGAGGCACAGCCAATGCAGAAGCACCTCGGAGGCTCGAACCCTGCTCGGGATGTTTTTTGCGACCATAGAGGGCGGGGTTGCGTGATGTGGGCGGGCCGCAAGCATGGAGTAGAGGTCTTGCGTGATACAGGTGCTTCCCAGACTCTGAAGAAAAACTTGACTGGCTACCCTATAAACGCAGCTCGGGTGGTAGTGGTGCAGGGTATTAATGCAACTCGGTCATACCCGCTGGTGCGGTTGGAGTTGGAGGTGGATGGTGTGGCACGTTAATTGGATGTTGGGATTGTGGAGAAACTGCCAGTGGAGGGCGTCGACCTTCTTCTCGGCAACGACTTTGCAATGCCCGCTTCTGAGGTTATACCCTTAGTCGTTGCCGAGAGGCGGGCCGATGTGAGTAGGGAAGAGCAAGAGTGGGTCGAGCGGTGCCAGACACAACCCATGGCGTGTGTTGTCACCCGAGCTCGGGCAGCTATACTGTCACAGCCTAGTTCTCCGTCTTCAGACCAGCGGAGGACCGATCAACAGGAGGAGGCTAAAGCTGGAGTTTGTTTTAAGAGTTTTGACTCGGCGGCTCTCCTGGGTGATTCAGTATTAGCACCATTGCTTAATTCTGGAGTTGCCCCTGGGCCTGTCATCGAGAGTGACGAGGCTGGGCATGACGAGTCTCCACGACAGCAACGTTATGTACATTGAGAGAGACAGAGGGAGCAGCCCCGTATCGGGGAAGGTCATGCATTGCTCCGGGAGCAGTTAGATCGCTTGGCACCCTCAGATATACGTCGGTTGCAACTAGAGGACCCTGAGCTCCAAACGTGTGCTAATGGAGCTGTAGAGCCCGACGAGGACGGCGATGCACAGCCAGGAGATTTTTTTTATTTAGAAGGCATCCTCTATAGGCGTTTTCAAGACCCTAAATGTAGTTGGTAAGAGGGGTCCGGAGTAGTGGACCAGTTGGTGGTGCCATGGGAGTGCAGGGATAGCCTACTGAGGTTGCCGCATGACATACCACTGGCAGGACATCTAGGGGTGAGAAAAACCGGTGGCGGCTTTAGAAAAATTGTTTTGGTGGCCGGGGTTGAAGGGGCAGGTGGTAACCTGGATAGCAATGTGTCATACGTGCCAGAGGGTTGGAAAACCTAACCAAACAATTCCGAGAGCCCCGTTGCACCCCATTCCTGTCAGTGGACCGCCCTTCAGTAAGGTCATCATTGATATGGTCGGACCCCTACCCCCTACTAGTGCTGGTAATACATTTCTATTAACTATCGTGGATGTGGCCACTCGTTATCCTGATGCATATCCAATGAGAAATGGCACACGGCGAAACCTGTTGTCCGGAACCTGCCCTTGTATTGCTCGCGGTATGGTTACCCGCAAGAGGTGCAATCGGACCAAGGTTCTAATTTTACATCTAATCTGTTCAAACAAACTATGATTCAGCATGGCATCAGCACTGTCGTCTCTTCTGCGTATCACCCGGAGAGTCAAGGGGTGTTGGAGAGGTGGCACGCCACGCTGAAGAGCATGCTTCGATGTTACTGCGCAGAGAACGGAAAGGATTGGGACCTTGGTCTGCCGTATGTTTTGTTCGCGGCAAGAGAAGTACCTGGAGAGAGTCTCGGTTTCAGTCCGAATGGTCTTGTTTTCGGGCATCAGGTGAGGGGCCCTCTCCACATGGTGAAGGAGATTTGGGAGGGTACCGCTAAGCCATGTTCTATGTTGAGATACGTCCTTGAGAGCAGGGAGAGAATGCTTAGAAGTCTGGAGCTGGCCGGGCGTAATTTGGTGAGTTCGCAGGCCCGTATGAAGGACAGGTACGATACTAAGGCGAAACTCCGGGAGTTTCAGGTAGGTCAAGAGGTGTTGGTCCTGTTGCCTTTGTCAGGTCATACTCTGGCTGCCAAGTACGCTGGGCCTTATCGGGTGGTGTCAAAGATCTCCGATCTAGATTACCTAGTTGCCACTCCAGACCGGAAGAAGCGTAACCAACTATGCTACATTAATTTGTTGAAGGAGTATGTGAGGCGCCCACCTGAGTCACTAGCTGTCCCTGTGTTGACCTGCCGCGGTCATGGTGGAGAAGGAGAAGGGGGCAGCAATGATCAGGTGGATGATTACTGGGATTGTCATGTCTCGGCTGATCAGTGGGCGGGGAATTCGAGCCAATGTGCGCACGATGCTCTGGCGCACCTGCAGGAGGAACAGCAGGTGGCAGTGCAGCGCCTGTTCGATTCATACCCCACTGTATTTGCCGAGCACCCAGGCCTCACTACTCAAGCGGTGCATGATGTCGAAGTAGGAGAGCACCCCCCCTTCAAGTCGATACCTTATCGGGTGCCACCCATTAAACTCCCAGCTCTCAGGGACGAGCTGGAGTATATGCTGGCGAGAGGCTTGATCGAGAAGGGGGCAGTACGGTGGACTTCTCCTGTCACTCTGCAGCCCAAACCTGATGGAAAAGTTCGGTTCTGCATTGACTTTAGGCGGTTGAACGGGTTGACCCCCACCAATGCATATCCTCTTCCCCGGGTGGATGACAGTGTGGATAAGATCGGGAAAGGAAGGTACTTGACCAAGGTAGACCTCGTCAAAGGCTACTGGCAAGTACCACTGTCTGAGCGGGCTAAAGAGGTGTGCGGGTTTGTGGTGGATGGCAGTACTTACCGTTGCAACGTGATGCCATATGGTCTGAAAAATGCACCGGCCACTTTCCAGAGCTTAATGAACGACATCATAGCAGACATCCCAAACTGTACTGTCTACCTTGATGACGTGATCATTTATGACAATGATTTCCAAAGTCACTGTGAGCACATAGAAGCCTTATTTAGTCAACTTAGTAAAGCAGGCTTGGTGGTTAACCCGTTGAGCCCCGGCTAGTTATAATATTTTGTTCACCCCAGTCCCAAGCCATTTTCACTTCTTTTTTTTTGTTTGCTAAAATGGAAGACAAGGATGAGAAATGAAAAAAAAAAAAAAAAATCACCTTGGAATTTTTTTTTTTGGGGGGGGGGGAGCCTCAAAAAAATGTGTTGAGCCAAAATGGAAGAGAATGGTGAGAAATGAAGACAAAAATAAAAAAAAAATCATTTCGTTCATTTGGGGGGCGGGGTGTTCAATAGTTCGTCTCCCCCGCATGACCACCCGCCCGGGAGCACTAGGGTAAAAACTGAGTATGGCATTGTACGGCATACATCCTAAGGAGTGTCTCACATAAATCTCAAGCCTCTAGCTCCCATACGACCGGAGTAATGAAGGTTCAAAGTGGCGGTGAACTAAGGGTGTAAACTATCCCCACTAAGCCCACCACCACCAGTCGCGCGGCTGTCTCGGCCCGCTCACACCTACTGGCCCGGCTCCCACACACACTACGGTACCTCCCCCTCCTATTCTCCCGCCATTTCCTACCTTACGAGCCACGTAAGTGTTTTTTATATGTCGGACGCACGTGATGCGTCGCTGGGAGTTGGTGATCAAACACTGCCGACGCAACACGTGCGACGCTGGGTCTCACCGGGTTAATCTGGGCAAGTGTGACTTTTTGCAAGCCACGGTGCAGTATCTGGGGTTTGTGGTTGGGTTAGGGCAGGTGAGCCCGCCCCAACAGAAGATACAGGCTATCAACTTGTTCCCCAGGCCGACCACCAAGCGGCAGATCATGAGATTTTTGGGCATGATTGGGTATTACCCCCGCTTTATAAGAGGCTATTCTATTGTGTTAACTCCTTTGACAGATCTACTAGCTAATGATAAAAAGTTCCGCTGGGCACCTGAGTGTGAGCAGGCGTTTCGAGTAGTTAAACACCTCTTATGCACTCACCCTATCCTCAGGGCCCCGGACTTTGAACGACCATTTCAGTTGGCGACTGATGCCAGCGGAGTAGGGGCTGGTGCCGTACTTTTGCAGACAGACGAGGAAGGTCTTGAGCATCCAGTCAGTTTCTTTTCAAAGAAATTTAATTCAGCACAGAAAAACTATTCGGTTGTTGAAAAGGAACTGCTGGCAATCGGGTTAGCGCTCAGACACTTTGAGGTCTATGTTCCTGCATATGGGCCAGTCGTGGTAGTGTATACCGACCACCACCCGCTTAAATTCCTCAATCAATTCCACAACCGGAATATGAGGCTGACCAGATGGTCGCTCATGTTGCAAGAGTACAACTTAGACATTCGCCATATTGCCGGTTGTGAGAATGTGATTGCGGACTGTCTGTCGCGGGTGGAGGATCCGGGGTAGGCTACCACAGTATGTTGATATAGCTTCCTGTCTTGGCTCGCGGTGTATTTTTGCGCTGGTGCTTGTTGGCTCGCGTGTGTAGCATCAGCGTAGGATCGCAGGGCAGGAGTTATTGGCTTTGATTAGAAGAAAATTAGGCTACATATATAGTAGCCGCCAAAAAACAACATTAAAATAAAATATGAAAAATTAAATAAAAACTCTTTCTTTTTAATAATTAATTTTAAGATAATATTGTAGCTGAGTACTGAGTGCAGATGATTTTCCCTCAGTAGGCTCTGCTTCTTAAAGCTCGCTCTGGGAGCACAATGTTATGAATTAATGTATTATATTTGGGAAAGGTGATAAGATTTTTTTATATAAATATTTTGTATTTTTTTTTGAGGAGACTGAGCTTGCATTCCATGAGTGGCGGAGTGCTTATGAGTGGCAGATTTTAGCGACATTCTGCCTGTTCAGATATGGGCTATTGGTTGAGAGTCCCATATCTTGGGGGGGGTGTGACGCCTCCCGGCGTTAGCAGAATGGTTGCGTGGGGCATTGCAGCTCGCTAGCGCTCGCCAGGATGGGGGGATAGGCTACAGTTGTCCTAGAATGATCTGCTTTATTTCATTAGTGTCGTGTTGCCACAGACAGTCTAGAAGTGGTCTTTGTTTTGGACTGTGGCCGTGCCTTATATTTTATATTCGCTATAATATAAATGTTGCTTGTGTGGGAGGCGAACGAGAGAGTGTGAAGGAGTACACCCAGCAGCGTGGTGAGCTATGACATGGCTCGCTTGGGCACTGACGGCGTTGGCGGCCGGGTGGTCAACTAGTCCCTTCCCGTCGCTGCCTCGTGTTTTTTACCAGCTCAGAGCTTGCCTGACACGCATATCGCCTACATCCTTTGCAATTCTGTCCCCCATACTCGCTACTTTGCATACTATTTCTCTCTCTCGACTTCTCCTTTCTCATTCTCTAATCTTTATTAAACTCAACATCCCTTCTGGTTTCAGCATAGACGTTCACCGTCGACCAGTCGTATTGTACGCGAAGCTCTCAGATATTTCCATGTATTAGGTTAAGGTGTTAAGGTCACTGTGTCAAGAGCATTGCAACGTCCCAAAGCTGCTTGTCAGTACAGCTATTTCTTTAGTAATATAAGGGGACTTCCCTCTAACATCAATTCTGTACACCAATTTCTTCAAGCAGAATCCCCTACTCTCCTTTTTTTGACAGAGACTCAAGTTACATCCACATCTGACACATCTAGATTTAATTTTCCAGGTTATCAACTGCTCCAAAATTTCAGACCTAAAGGTGGTGTATGTTGCTTCGCAAAATCTGAAATTGCCCTGGAGGAGGTTACTAGTTTCAATTGTCCCTATTTTGATTATTCTATATACAAATTAATTTCTGCTGGTAAATTTAAATACATATGTTGCATCTACCGTTCCCCAAATACTCCTCCAGAGCAAAGTCTTTTTGATTCTCTGTCCTCACAACTTAGTGTCCTCAACTTAAATGCTTCTTCTGAAATCACTGTGTTGGGTGATTTTAATGTCCATAATGTTGAATGACTCACTCATTCAGCCAGGACTGATGATGCTGGTCTTGAATGTGAGCTATTTGCAGACTCATTTAATCTCATTCAACTAGTCAACCAACCCACCCGTGTACCAGATAATCCTAATCATAATTCCCACCTACTGGACTTATTTTTAACAACCAATTCAGAAAATTATGATGTTACTGTGAGGTCCCCACTTGGATCTTCTGATCACTGTCTGATACAGGCCACATGTCTATCACCTACCACACCTTTCCACTCTGAACCTGTTTTGGTGACTAAATGGCATTACGATAGGGCAGACTGGGAGGGTCTTCAAGGTTTCTTTATTGATATTCCCTGGACCTCTTTCTTTTCTAATGATGCACACTCCACCTTGAGCCACATACAAGATTTTGTAAAAATTGGAATGGAAACTTTTATTCCTCATCAAAAGTACAGTAAAAGATCTAATTCACCTAAATGGTTTGACCATAATTGTGCTAGAGTAACTGAACAAAAAGCAATAGCCTACAATGCATACACAAGATCAAAAACACATGAAGCCTTTAATTACTTTAGAAACATCAGAAATCATGCCAAAACTGTATTAAACCTAACTAAATCAAACTTTCTCCATAAGCAGGCAAATAAACTTCTAAATAATCCAAATGATAACAAAATATTTTGGTCTACTCTTAACTCATTCAAATCCAACTTCACTACTGCTTCATCCATTCCACCATTAAAATCTCCGACTGGCAATCTTGTAAGTGACCCACGAGGTAAAGCTAACCTTCTTGCAGATATTTTCTCCACCAACTCAACCTTAGATGAAATAAATCAAGATGTCCCTGTACTTAATTTTAATTCACCTGAAATTCCCTCACTTAAGATCCACACCAGACATGTCAAAACTATTTTGCAGAATCTCTCAGTAGATAAGGCTCCTGGTCCAGATGAAATTCCTCCAATAGTACTTAAGAATTGCTCCTTGGTGGTCGCTCCTGTATTGGCAAAATTTTTCTGTCTGTGTACTCATACCTCATGCTTCCCAGTACCCTGGAAAGAAGCAAACATCCATCCAGTTCCTAAAAAAGGTGCCTCTTCAGATCCATCAAACTACAGACCAATAGCTATAACTTCCACTCTTGGCAAAGTCTTTGAAATTATATTAAATAATCACATAATTAAGCATCTGGAGAATAATCAATTAATCAGTGATAGGCTATATGGTTTTAGACGATGTCGATCAACTGCAGACATTCTTTGCCTTACGCATCAAATCAACCAAGCTACAGACCAACATGGTGAAACACATACAATAGCACTGGATATATCAAAGGCATTTGATAGAGTCTGGCATCAATCCTTATTGTCGAAGATGTCACACTACGGCCTTGCATCATTAGTTCCACTAATTTCTTCTTATCTTCATAACAGAAAAATACGTGTAATGGTAGATGGCCTTTATTCTCAATTTCACTCAATAAATGCTGGTGTTCCCCAGGGATCAGTTTTGGCCCCAACTCTGTTCCTCATTCATATCAATGATCTCATATCTACCACTCATAATCCAATACATTCCTACGCAGATGACTCAACACTCCACAGTTCCTTCACATTTACCAATTCTTTCACCCAACCCGATCTTATAAATTCAAAAATAAACACTGCAATTTCTCTGAACCAGGACCTTTCTAGAATTAATGAATGGGGACAAGAGAATCTAGTTTCCTTTAATGCACAGAAAACCAAGTACATTCAATTTTCTAACCGACAGAATCTCACTGACTCCCATATATTTTTTAATGATGTAAATATTCCCACTTCCCCTAGTATTGACATTCTCGGTGTAACATTAACTACTAACTTGAGCTGGACACATTATGTTAGAAGCATTGCTAAGAATGCCTCTAAAAAACTGGGACTCCTGTACAGAGTTCGAGAATTCTTCACTGACGAGCAGTTGGCCGTAATATATAAAAGTCATGTGCGCTCTCAGACGGATTACTGTTCACCTCTGTGGGGTGGAAGTGGAGTGGTTGCATTGAGGCAGTTGGACAAAATTCAAAAAAGCTATTAGATTAATCAATAACCCTGCAATCACACAGGACCTTCCTACATTAGCCATACGAAGAAACGTTGCATCCCTTGCATTATTCTACAGATATTTTCACAGCAATTGTTCCGAGGAACTTGCTTCAATTGTGCCGCCTCTCCACATCTTTCCCCGTAGAACTAGGGCAGCTGAGAGCGCCCATGAATTTACACTTTCTCCTCCACAATGCAGAACTTCTGCTTATCAGAATTCATTTATCCCCAGAGCTACTACTCTTTGGAATTCACTTCCCTCGAATTGCTTTCCACAAACTTATAATCAACAAATGTATAAATCCAGTTGTTACAAACATTTTATGAATGGAGGATGCCTTTAGGCACATGGACCTTTTTGTTTTATCTGTGTTTTTCCTCCGTTCATTGTCTCTTAACCTTACGCGTGATCATTTCATGCCTAAATAAGACCCAGAACGTAAAACAGTACCTATCCCTGAAAGGGCATAAACAGAGCTTTCGAATGACACCACTTAAGGGTTAAAAAAAAAAAAAAAAAAAAAAAAAAAAAAAAAGGAGGTATTATGCTTTATTGAGGTTTAGAGAGACGGACTTTTCCGTATGTGTCCTCTCTCGGGAAGGTTGTAGACCGGTATATGTCTCCCTTGCAAGGTGTTGAGTGATTCTTCTTGGTTATCTAAAGCTAGACTAGGGGTAAGGTTACTGTGTCGTTGTCTCCGATGTGTGCAGTGTTAGCTAAGCTCTGCACGACATCGACAGGTACTGTGGGAGCCTAAGTTGTCTTCGGGTTGGTTTACTTTGCGAGCACAGCGCTGTGGTGTGAGAGGGCCATAGCCTATCCCTCACAACATAGTGCTGCCTCTTTGTGTTGACTTCTGAGGGATCACCAGGATAGAGCTAGGCACTAGAGACCTAGATTTATCAAGAGAACATCCCCGTCATATAACGTAATCTTCATTATATCACCCTTGGACAACGTTAGGCTACGAGCCGCATGCTCGCCCATTGTTGCCCTGCCTTCATACCCCAGCTAGACTTTATTAACTGAGCAGACACTGGTTAGAGATAAGCCCCATTATTATATGTATGCAGCATTATTATTCACTGCACTTTTGAGCCGAGGTTGTTGTTGAGTTGCACAACCCGAGTAGGCTGTTGTGTTGTGTCACAAATCATTTCTTTAGTTGTCGAGCATTACTACCTTTGCGCAGTCTTTATTATTCGCCTGCCTATTATTACTATATGTCCTAGCATTTATTGTGACCCGTATTCTGCATTATTATTGTTCAAGATTCTTTACGAACATCTTCCCAGCATCAGACTTATTTCAGAAGTTTCCAGTTGATGTTGCAGGACTAGCATTGCACTTTCTTTAATACAGGAGTGCCAGTTATTTGAGTATCTACCGTAACGTTAATTAATCACGTTAACTATCTTTTCTTTGTGTAACATAATCGAGTAATCTTTTACTGTTTGAGAATAGGCTGTTTCATTGAGCGTCAGCCTAGTGTGTGTGCACCAGTTACCGAGTCATAGGATACCTCGTTGTCCAGGCACGACTCAGGGCGGTAATGGTGTTTTGTTTTCCAGTGTTTAAGGCAGGGGTTGGATCTAGTGTTACCGTTGTTGCTTTTTGCCATTATCTAGTCCAATGTTGAAGAGCCCTGTGTCTTTGAGAACCTGGATCGTAACATTTGCAAGAAGATAACATGGACTCTATCTACCCTGTTGGTGCACTGACCCAATCAGTGGCACATTTGGCACAACAGGTGGATGATTTAGTGGATGCGGGGGCCGACAGCCATGAGTGCCGGCCATCCCATGATGCACTACTAGATGACACTGGTCCAGAGACAACTGTGGGCTTGGCTGACCCCAGTGAGGCTACCGAGACTAGTAGAGGTGACCTAGTGCAGGACGAGGAGTCTGACATAGTGATACCGACTCAACCTTCTGATATTTTTGAGAGGTCAGAGGTAGCTGCCTTGATGGAGCTACCTAGAAGCAAACTGAGCAAGTTGAAGCAAGAGGACCCGAGTCTGAGCCTCCTGTTTAACCCGAAAACGGCGAGGGGGGGGGGTATTGAACTAGCTCCCCAAGGGCGAGCATATTGGCTCCATTCAGGCCTATAATCGTCATTTTACGATAAATATCGTTATTACTCATTCATATGAGCCTATTTTACCTTCACTATGAAGATAGTAACCTGTAACAACAATAAAACTAGTGAAAATATAATTTTTCTGGTCAAAATCGCGAATATAGATGGACCAGCCCATTCATGAATTATGGAGAAAATTGACGCAACCCCTCCCTCCATGAGGCCTCAAGCCACACTGAGCCTACTCATACACACACTCGGTCATGTAACACACCCGCTAGGCACGTAAGCACATCCTCCACACAGTTTGCTAATGTTAGCACAAAAATATATCAATGAATTAGGGAATAACAGGGAAAATAGGTGATAATTGAAGGGGGAGGGGAAAGGGAGGAAGGAGGGGATGTGGAGGAGTGATATGAGGTATAGGGGATTTTTTTTTTTTTTTTTTAGTGCTACTGGGGCTGTTTAAATGGGTTTTTTAGGCCTCCCTCTTAAGAGCTTTGCCACCGTCGCCCAGTAAAACCTCTTAAGAGCTTTGCAGCCGTTTACGGGTTAAGAAGGTTGGTACGACTGGTGGGAACAACGGTCAAGATGAGAAATTTTTTGTGAAAGGGGCATTGTTGTATCGGCAGTGGAAGCCGGATACGAACTCAGGTTTGGGGGAGGAGCAGTTAGTGGTGCCTGCCCAATTCAGGGAGGAGCTGGTTAGGCTAACGCAGGTGGCACCACTGGCGGGTCATTTAGGGGTACGTGAGACTACTGATAGGCTACATTCTCATTTTTGGTGGCCTAATAGGCATGCATCGGTGGCTTCTTTTTTGATGTGTCATATTGGTAAGCTAGTTGGAGAACCCCACCCATGAATACCCGTGGCACCTTTGCTCCCTGACCTTCAGTTGAACCGCCATTGACTCGTGTCATAGCGATGGTTGGTCCCTTATTACCCACCAGTTTGGGAGATAAATCCTTGCACACTTTGATTGATACTACCACTAGATACCCGGAGGCTATCCCGGTTAACAGCATGAACACGAAGATGAGAGACCATTGTAACAAACAGGCTAAATCTAGGGTGTTCAAGGTGGGCGACGAGGCTTTGGCATGGTTGTCAGTTCAGGGTCGACCCATGGCTGCTAAGTGTTGTGGTCAGTATCAGGTCATTAAGCAGATTGGTGATGTTGACTATGTAATAGATATGCCCGACCGTCGCATAGCCTCCCAATGCTGCCCTATTAAAATGCAACAGTCCTACCATAGACCGATTGCATCTGGCCGTGGCGCTGATGGAGGTGAAGCCGCAAGGAATGCGGGGGTGCGCATGTATGGTATCGGCGGGGAAGCCTTGGCACTTATGAACTGTGGGAGTGACTGCACAGGTGGTACCGCTTGTTCCTCTCTTGACCTGGCTGTATTAGGGACGAAGGAGGAAAAGGAAGGAGACTATAGTTTAGAGGCTGTGGTCCCGGCTGGGTTGTGGGAGGGCAATGAGTGTGTTGTTCTTCGAGATATGTTGTGGCCTCTTGTTCCTAAGCGCCAAGAGGAGTTGTTCACTAGGCTGTGGCAGTACTTCCGAATGTTTGTTGATTCTCCAGGCCTGATGTCCTGGGTGGCACCCGACATAGAGGTTGGAGACGTTGCAAAGCTCAAGTTGGCTTCCTACCGTATAAATACTGCTCGACAGCCTGTCTTAGAAGCAGAGCTGGACTACATGTTGGAGAAGGGTCTGAGGGATAAGGGATATTGTGAGTGGTCTTTGCCAGTGACTCTGCAACCTGAGCAGAGTGGCGGGATCCGTTTTTGTGTTGATTACAGTAGTGTTAGTGCATTATCCCATACAGACACCTCTCCATTACCCAGAGTTGACGACCCCATAGACCGCATCGGGGCTGCCACGTTTATCAGTAAGGTGAAATTAGTGACAGGTTATTGGCAGGTCCCGTTGCCGGAGAGAGAGAAGAGAAGTGCCAGTCTTGTGATGGACTGGGCAGTTTATCAGAGTCAGGTGATGTTCTGCTGCTGGAACACAGTTTGGATGTGTGGCATGTTAAGGGCACTGATAATGTTCTGGCTGATTGGTTGTCACGGGAGGGTATGTTTTAACACCTTACGAGCGAGGGAGGAGGGAGCTGAGATTTGTGTCAGTAGGTTCGCCGCGGTGGTCTGGAGCAGTCATACGCTCGCTAGTCTCCTGCCACCACTTGTCTCTCTCTCTCAGCCACATTACGTGCTGAAATTGCCACTCGAGTTATGTCGAGCGCCGCCACATAGTCCAGCTTTATTTAACTCGACTTATGTTGCTCGCCGCTAATTAAGGGTTAAGGAGAACCCTCGCCGTTCAGTCAGTGTTGGTGTAGCCTCCTACTTTGGTTTGATTAGCATGATTAGGTCTGGTACTTGTTGGTTGCCATATGTAGCCCAGCATAGGGTCTTAAAGTAGGAGTTGCTGTGTTTCTGTATAGAAGAAAATATTTAAATACAAAACTAAAAAACTATAAAAAAAAATATAGTTGTATATCTCTTGTAGTGTTATTGAAGTATGAGCAGTCTGTTGTCTCAAAATGCACCAACAGACTCCCCCTGGGTGTGAGGGTGTCACTCCCAAATGAGTTTTGTAACCTATGTCATTTGTGAGGGAGTTACAATCACGAGGCCTATTGTGGGAGGGCCCTATGGGAGGCTAGGGCCTCGCTATACGTCCCTTCTATGTTGCCACAAAGATAGCACTGTTTTGTTGCCACAAGTATAATTACTTCTTTTGTTCAGCCCTTGGGGGATTGTTTTCGTTGTCGTAAGTTCACACAATGATGCCTTGTATTTATTTGATTACTTTTGTACTTTTAATGAGAGCCCAAGTGATTAGTTTAGTTGTCTAGTAAAGCAACGTTTGGCGCCCCCTCCTCTCTTTCCTGCGAAGGCTTGTGTGTACCCTGCAACCTCAGGATTGACTCCTGTTGCAACTCTCGTAGCGACCACATGTACTTTCCAGTCTGTGGTGGGCTTGCTCGCTAGATCCCTTAATACCGCACATAATTTCTTTGTTTCATAGTGTATAGTAGCATAGCAAGCTTGCAGTCATTTAAATCATAAAATATTGTTCTATCTTTATTATTTTGCATACAGGAGTTTTCTGCATTTGTTAACTAGAAATACTGCATCTTCTCATCTCGCATCAAGTATAAGCTTCATACCTTTTCTCTTCCATTTCTCTTCCATTATTCTGCTGCATTGTTTTACCATTCTTAGATGTGTATATTATTCATGGTTGATATTTCAGGGGGGATTGGGTGACTGGACTGTTTATCTCTGTTTTTGAGGACGAGGTTGCTGGGTAGGTGCGTTAGTAGGGTACAGCCACTTTTCCACCACAGCATTCTTTGACTTGGGCCTTATCCAACCCTTTATTGGGTGGCAGCCAGTCTTCAACTTCCCCAGGATATCAATCCTTGTGCCTTGTTTAGTTTTTAGCAGCAATACATTCGGTGCAGTCAGGGACTAGGGGTGGAGCCTGTTACTAGGTGAGGTTGTCCCCATTGCACTCGGGTGTATTGAGCTAACCCCAGATGATGTTGTAAGCGATAAGTCATTAAAGTTGTTTATCCCTTACAACACCACCGCCGTGCTGCGCTGAAGAGAGCCACTCGGTGTATTATAAGGACATAGGCTAGGGATAATAGGCTTGGCACAGAGGTTTATTGCACTGGACTTTCCATGGGTTTTGCTCTGTATTGTTCTCAATTCCTAAGCGATTGGGCATGATATAGATTGTTCTGGGAGTCTAGTAGTGGTATGGTTAGGTAATATTTGGGCAGTTTAGAATAACCCTAGAAGTTCTCTTGCATACTACACACACTGTGAACTAGACTCGGGGACAATAGATATTTTTGTGTCTCCTTGTTACTGCTTTACTAGAGCAAAGAGGAAGATAAAAAAAAATCCTAGAAAACCTGCGTGTCTTGGTGATTGAGTCAGATATTACGAGCGTGTCTGTTGCAGGGTAGTACGGTGCTGTGAGCTAGGCTAGTTAAGCCTCTGTTTGCCCCGGCTCCCCTCGTAACAATATATATATATATATATATATATATATATATATATATATATATATATATATATATATATATATATATATATATATATATATATATATATATATATATATATATACTATATATATATATATATATATATATATATATATATATATATATTTATATATATACGGTATATCTATATATGTAGATATATATATATATATATATACCAGTAAATATATATAAATATATTATGTATAGGCCTACTTTTTATTTCAAGTATATCTCACATATAGGCCTACGTGTGAGTTACTAAATGTTTTATACTCTCAGCCGGACTCGAACCACCGACAATTAGGACGAGCGTCCATGCTATAATGATTTAAAGATTGCCATAGCATTTAACTGGAGGGCTTTATCTCTATAAAAACTGTGGACTAGAAAACAAAATGATAGCACTATGAACGATATTGATAAGGCCACATTACTAGGGCACAAACCAGTCGGGGATTTATGACTGAGTTTCAATGCGGATAAATGTGAAGTACTACATATCGGATACCTAAATGAGGAATGTAAACAGAGAAACTGATCTGGGAGTAACAATATCGAGTAACCTAAAACCGAGTCAACAATGTTCAGAAGTTGTTAATGCCCCTTTCCCACTGGTGAGACAAGTCACGATTTTCGTCGCCGACACCAATAAATTGGCACATTCGTGACATGTCTCAACACCTTTCATGAAAAATCGTTTGACTCTCAAGGCCTCATAAGGGCCCTCGTGGGTCATCGCAAATGTTCGGACCGTTCAAAATTTTGGACGAGGACTCACGAGGATTGGTTGCCCTCCCAAGCATCGTCGAGCATCGCCGAGGGATCTGCGAGGGCTTCTGCGATCATCTGCGACATCGGCGAGACATCGCGGAGGGTTTCGCACACAAAAAAAATTGCAACGCTGCATGGATGCTCACCGATGCTCTCAGATGCTCTCAGATGTTCCGAGAACATCGACGATGCCAAAGAGCACCTTCGGCGAGGTGGGTACAAAAAAATGATTAGGCCTATAGTGAACCTGATGAACCCTTTTTTCTATGCACCTCTCGTGGGGGGTTCACCTGTTTTTGTTTTTTCTTTCTCTCCTTTTCTCTCTTTCTCTGGTTTGTATCCATTCAGCCAACTGTTTTAAGACGTTTATCCCCATCCAAGTATGATATCATCCTGGCAAGCGATAGCGAACCAGCATTATATGGAGATATCCGGCTTCGCCTGAGAAATGTTTCTATCGAAAAATATACAAATTTAGCTTGCTCTCAAAACAAAAATATGTATATGTTGGCTCGCTACCGCTCACCAGGAAAATATTGAAACCTGGATGGGGTAAACGTCTTAAAACAGTAGGCTGAACGGGGCCGAACGGATTATAGGCAAAGAGAGAGGGAGAGAAAGAAAACAAAAAACGAGGAGGGAGAGAAAGAGAAAAGAGCGAGGTGGGCTCAATATTTACGTTACGGCTTAGCCTAATTGAGCCCACCTCGCTGTTTTAGTTTTTTCTTTCTCTCCTCGTTTTTTTTTTTCTTTTCTCTCCCTCTCTCTTTGCCAATCTCCGAATTAAGGGAAGATGGGTCGTTTTTCTGGTACCCTTTCTTCCTCATGGTTAACCCCATTAGTGTTCATATTTCATGACGTTCGGCCCATTAGTTTGGCGATTTTAAGACATTTCACCCCCTTTCGTTGTCAATATTAAGACTTTTCGTGTCATTTAGGCATCGAGTTTTTCCTGGCTAGCGATAGCGAGCCTGTACTTTTTGAGGAGCCAGCCTTCGGCCAGGATATTATCCTATCGACAAATGTACAAATTGATCTTGAAGGAGGGTGTTGGGGGGTGCTTTATATGCTTGGTGGAGGTCTAGGGATGAAATAGAAAACAAACAAAAAACGATGAGAGAGGGAGAGAAAGATAAAACAAAAAAAGGCGAGGTGGGCTCAATTTTTAAGCCGTAACGCCTTTGCCTATAATCCGTTTGGCCCTGTTCAGCCTACTGTTTTAAGACGTTTACCCCCATCCAGGTTTCAATACGCCGAACCATCGCTTGAATCGCCGAAGACGTCGCAGAACATACGGCGAGTTTTCTTTCATCCTCGCATGATTTCGCAAGATATTTTTGAAAATGTGACATGCCTCTGCGGTCATCGGCGAAACATCGCTCATTTCGCCTATAACGTCGCAGTAGGTCGGCGATTGCGTCGCCGACATCGGCGACATCTTCGCCGAGTATAATCTGTCATCTGTTTGAAACGGTCAAAATTGTGAACGTCGCACGTATTCTTGCGAATTTGACAAAATTAAGTCATCGATGACGAAAATCGTGAGTTGTCTCACCAGTGGGAAAGGGGCATAAGAAGGCAAACAAAATAATTGCTTTTATAGGCAGGTCATTTGAGCATAAATCCAAAGAAGTTATCCTAACCCTTTATAATTCCTTAGTCCGCCCTCTTCTGGAATACTGCGTTCAATTCTGGTGCCCTTATTACCAAAAAGATATAAACAAGCTAGAAAGAGTTCAACGTAGAGTTACCAAAATGATACCTAGCCTAAAGAACAAACCATACGAAGAACGAAGAACGTCTTAGAGAATTAAATCTATTTCCTTTAACCCAGCGCAGATTAAGAGGTGAATTAATTCAAGTGTTCAAAATCATCAAAGGCATCGACAATATGAACTGTAGTAAGTACTTCACTTTCGACCAATCTAATTACACGCGGGGAAACGGTTGCAAAATTATTGGTAAATCTTTTAACTCACACGAATCTAAGAATTTCTTCTTTAATCGAGTTGCCAACTTGGGCTTCCCCGAGACGTTATAGAGTGCAGCACCGTTGATTCATTTAAACTCCGCGTAGACAAATATCTCGCATCAAACCCGCGACTGACTCCGTTTGTAAATGAATAACTTTATTTTATCCTCCACTCAGTCACTAACCCATCTGTCCCCTACTAACTTCCTAATCCTGCCACGGACATTAGTTCCCTTTCCAATGTTCCCTTACCCACTCTAAACCACTGTTTGGACACTTGATCCTCAGTGTTTTGGAGGACAAGCAGCCTAGAAGGGTCACCAGATCTGTTGTTAATTGATTTCCTTTGTACCCCTTTGTACTCCTTAGTACTATATCTATCTAGGCGATATTGAAATGCTTGGACTGTATGGCACCCCGCAGCATTTCTAGGCAATTTGTTCCATAAATTGACAACTGTGTTGAAATAGAGGTGTTTCGCTTTATATGAATGAAACACCTTTCCAACAATTGTGTAACCAGTATTTCTGGTGTAATTTGTGTTATATACTGTGAAGTACTTTCCAACAATTGTGTAACCAGTATTTCTGGTGTAATTTGTGTTATTGTAACCAGTATTTCTGGTGTAATTTGTGTTATATACTGTGAAGTACTTTTTTCCCCTTTTTTTCGTCTATATTCTAACTACTCCCTCATAGGTGAGAGCCTGTACATTCAACCGTACATTCAACGGTGAAGCCCGCCATGTCTCGTTCCAGTCTAGAGAGTGAGACATGTGAAGCACTTTGTGATGCAACCCGGCTCCGCTATCTTGCCTTCGCAAGATGCATGGGGCCTGGTTGCCCACCCACGGCTCGAAGCAGCCCCATCTCTGGAGCTGCCCAGTGCTTCACTGTCTCATCCCCAAGACTCAGACCCTCACTCTCAGGTTGCCACCTATTGAGCAATGAACTCACTAGGCATTGCCCCCCTGAAGAATATTTTGAATATGGGAATATTCATACAGTGCTATTTAATCAGGGAACAATGAGAGTATTTATATGGCATTTCGGTGGGCTTTGTGGTAATGCGCTGATACTAGCTACAGCACAAATTCCATACCAATAATATCTTCCCATTGATACATCGTGATTCGAACCCGGGACCATTGGATTACCAGTTCAGTGGCATGACCACTCCACCACACCTCCCCTTACTACTTACTACTTACGTAGGTGCATATTGTCATGGCCTTTGATGATTTAAAAAAAAACATGGATTAGCTCTTATACTGCGGTATGTCACGTTATATAGATATATCTCTTTAAATTGTTCCTTATATGGTTTATTTCTTAGTCGGTGAATCAGCTTAGTTACTCTCTATTGTACGTTCTCTAGTTTTTTTATGCGTTATTCATAGGAAGGTGACCAAAACTGGTAACACTATTCCAAATGCGGACGAACCATTGATTTGTATAAAGGGCATTGAACTGTTTCGGATTTATTTTAAATACATTTTATAATGAAGCCAATAATTGTATTAGCATGTTTAACCTCTTCTGTACCGGCAACGTCTTTGTAATTTTGTTTTAGTTATATTTAGACGATGTTGTGTCATTTATGATGGTTATGAGTTAGTAAAAAGGGATAAGGGAGATAGTTCAGAGCCTGTTAAGTGTTAGAGGCCCATCTTAAACTGCACTAAATAGTCTAAACATACCTAGAGTAACATAAGAAAGACGTCGTCGGTATAGAAGGGGTTAACAACGTCAGAGCATTGGTGGGCAGGTTTAATATCACTCGTTATAGTTACTCCAAGAACAGTTTCTGTATGTATGCTCATGTTTTGAATCGCATTAATCAAACAGTTGACTTCTGCACGTTTACTACCAATGTGAAGCACTTTGTAATTATCTATATTAAAATTTATCTACCATGACTGAGACCAGTTTGACAGCTTGTCCAGATAATTCTAGATCATCCCTGAATACAGTTGAGGCCAGTTCCAGTTCCAAGTAAGACATCACCAGCAATAATATAAAATCAAATAATATAAACTGAGGATATATTTTTGTAGTACTTCCAAATGGGTCTAAATACAATAACATTATTAGCTTATTGAGCCATAAAAATGAAGAGGAATGATAAATATATTCGATTGTATTATATATTTTATCAATACCCTACTTGGAAATTACCCCAGCTGTACACAGCATTGTGAATGTGATTTTGGAAATCATAGCAGTAAAGGACTACGTTTCCTGGTATGCAGATGCAAGGACTGAAAGCAAAATATAATGTATATGTTAATCAGGAACTGCTGAGCTTGGTAAGCTTGAATCATTTTGGATAGTCATTGATGTTAAAAATCATAACGTTTTTGGAAAATTGGCCTAACCTCTACCAAACCAAACGCACCGTAATTATAATCAACGTTGGTGACTCAGTCAACTATTGACAATGTGGAGGGTAATAGCCAAAGTCCTTTATAACAAATACTTGCATGTATTGAAACATCACTTCAATCGTTGCGTTACCACAGCATTGGTATAATTCTTGGGTTAATACTTAGGAGCGGAAGTGTACCGTATGTTTAGCAAAATACTCCTGCTCAGTAGAAGTAAGTTTATAATTAATTTAGACGAATGGCGAACCAAATTATTAAATTTAATGAATGATTACATTTGCTTCACGAATTAAGATTATTTGGACAAAGTGGAGTACAAACATTAACAGTTTTTGTTTCTTCCCTACAGATCATTGAGGAACAGGCTCTCTAAGACCCACTAGACAAATTACGCCCCACCTAGAATTAAACACCCTTATATTTTCTACTGTCCACCAAACTACAGAAAGCAGTGTCCGGATACTCAAAAATGGCCTAAGTTATGGAGCAAAGGGTCTTAACATCGCCAAATTAATGGGCCGAACGACTTATTATCTGAAAACTAATGAGGCTAAACAAGAAGGGCTAGACAAACGGACTATCTCCCCTTAACAACGTATTCCTTGCACTTGACTTCAAAACTTCCTCATACTCAGACAAAATAGACTATTATGAATTATGATACCCAGTTATGCCTGATTTTGAATATCAAGGGGAGATGAGCCGGTTTTTGGTCTATTAATTAATGTATTCCTTTATTCCGTAGTTTCCTCCCTAGACCTCCATCAAGCTTAGATAATCACCCACTAGAACCCCCTTCAAATAAATGTGTAAATTTTTCGTCAGAAAACTGTCCCGGCCAAAGGCCGATTCCTCTTAAAATATCAAGCTCGCTATCGCTCGCCAGGAATATATCGACACTTAAATGGCACGAAAGGTTTTAAAATTGACAACGAAATGGGGTAAAATGTGTTAAAATCACCAAATTAATGGGCCGAACGTCTTATAATCTCAAAACAAAGGGTGCTTAACACAAGGAAGAAAGGGGGCCAGAAAAAACTACCTATCTCCCATTAATACCACTAGATGTTGTCGTCATAATAAGATACGACGATCCGAGGGAGATAAGGTACCGGTAATGTTTATGAGTATCTGGACCCTAGGCTAATAAGGATACACTTGAATGTACTGTACAGTGGCGCTACTAAGTCATGCTTCAGCTGTTATAACGTTTGGCTCGCTCTGTTCTGTATTAATGTCTGTCAGATGTTGAGTAGGGTGGGTAAGTGTAGGAACATGTTTGTATATCTCACTCAAAAAGACAAAAATCATGTGTAAATATTGTTGATACCAATCATTGATCAAAACATAGTCGGTGCCGAGACATCACTTATTAGGCAGATTGTACATACAGTAGCGTAGAATAGTTGGTGGCGTAATGTGTTCATGTATGTCAGATCGTGGAATTGGAATATTCCTTTCAGAATTTGAGAACGCTTTGTTTACTATATGCATGCTATAAATAAACGCTTTTAGACAGTCCATTAAGAATTTGTGGGAATCAAGAGATATATTTATATAAATTGTATTTCATTGCTTTCAAAATTATAAATATATCATGAAAAATACAAACGAGTAATGATTGCTAGGCCAAAATAAAAAAAATACGTCTGCTGATGGGAATTGTTGTTTAGCTAAGAAGTGATATGATAGCTTCAAATTATATTTGGATTTTGCGTTATTTTTAGAAAGAAAAATAAATATATTATTCTAAATCATTTAATAAACGTATAGGCCTATACCAATTATTATGAATCGTCAAAGCCCATCAATACAGACAAAGAACCAAGATACATATAGGGATAGCCAGGCTCAATGATAACATATTGCCTTTATAACTAATGTTCTTTGTCTAGTATTACATACCTGTATATATTGATCCACTAAGTTACTGTAAATTGTATAATTACATTTTGTTCTGAGGGGTTATACAGTAAATTAGTAAAGCTGTTAATGAAACACAATAATAGACAACACTTCAGTATTTCAGATCGATACAAAAGCAAGTAAGATTCATGAGCAAAGACTTCTGTACCACTGAAAAACCAACAACCTCCAACAGTTTTTACGACACTGTGAATAGCATCATGTCCAGCATCTGTGGAAATTCAGTCTGTAAAGCATCAGGTTTCCAGGCTATTCAGCATATACAGTAGTTGCGAGGGCACGTATGCCAACAGGAGACATCTCACTCTCATAACTCCTCACAGGAGTTTGAGGGTATCTCCTCAACAAGGCTAAGTATCACCTATATACTGCTCGACAACATGACACCTGAAAGTTGTGTTCTTGTAAGAAATAATAGCACTAGACCAGGTGGATGTGTAGGAGTTGAACAGCACTAATTAAAGTACATTGCTGATTGAACTTATTTCATGTAACATATTACTATTATTTAACAAATATATATATTTTATTACTGTTTATTAAAAAACAAAATAGTTGTATGTTTTTTCTTAACCCTTTTATTATTATCACACTGGTAAGTTTAAGGAAGGAGAGAAAGCAAGTGCAGAGGTAGTATGCGGTAAAAGGAAAGTAAGAGGCAAAGGTATCAGGAAGGGAAGCGAGTGGTGGATTGATACGGGGAGAAAGGCAGTTGAGGAGAAGAGACAGTGTTTTGAGAGGGTTTTACAGGATGGTAGTGTTGAGGTATGGGAGAGGTACAAGGAGAAAAAGAGAGAGGCAAAACGGAAAATTAGAGAAGCGAAAAAAGATGCAAACGAAAGGTGGGGTCAATGGTTGAGTGAGAGTTTTGAAGAACGAATTAAAGAAGATTTTCTGGAAGGAGGTAAATAGAGTAAGGAAAGGAGGACAAAAGAGGCAAGAGTCAGTGAAAGCTGCAAATGGAGAATTACTAGTGGAACCAGTTGAAGTGAGGAAAAGATATGCCAAGTATTTTTAATCTTTGCTAAATGCAAGAGATGGAAGAGAAGCAGTGATTGAAGTAGTGGTTGATGGAGATAGGTTACCCAGGCCACCCAGGTGGCAGGGAATGAATGAAAGGATTGGGGAAAATGAGGTGAAAGAAGCAGTGAAGCAAATGAGAGCGGGAAAAGCAGAAAGTTTGGATGGTATTACTGTGGAGTGTATATATAGACGGGTGGAGATGTGATAATAGATTGGTTGGCGAGACTTTTCAATGTGTGCTTTGTGGTGTCAAGGGTACCAATAGACTTGGAAGAGTGCATGTATTGTGCCGTTGTACAAGGGGAAGGGAGATTGGCAGGAGTGTTCAAGTTATAGAGGTATTAGTTTATTATCAGTGGTTGGAAAGCTGTATGGCAGGGTGTTGATAGAGAGGATAGTAAAGTGTACAGAAGTGGCAATAGGAGAAGAACAGTGCGGTTCTAGGAGGGGAAGAGGGTGCGTGGATCAGATGTTTGCAGTAAGACAGACGTTATGAGAGAAGTATTTAGAGAAGCATAAGGAGATATTTTGGGGTTTTATGGATTTGGAAAAAACGTATTATCGTGTGGATCGTGAAGCAATGGGGAAGGTGTTAAGGAATTATGAAATTGGAGGACATTTGTTGGAAGCAGTTAAGAGTTTTTATGAAGGGAGCAGAGCATGTGTTAGAGTAGGATATGGTAAGTTGAGTGAATGGTTTGAGGTAAAGGTAGGTTTGCGACAGGGTTGTGTATTGTCACCTTGGCTGTTTAATATGTTTATGGATGGTGTGGTGAGGGAGGTGAAAATGAGAACTATGGGAAGAGGATTGGATTTAGTAGGAAAGAATGGTAGAGATTGGGAGTTGAATCAGTTGCAGTTCGCTGATGACACAGCGTTGGTGGCGGATTCTGAGGAGATTTGCAGCAGGTAGTCAAAGAGTTTGGAGTGGTTTGTGGGAGAAGGAAACTGAAGGTGAACGTCAATAATAGGGGTGATCGTAGGGTGAATCTACAGTAGATGTGAGGCTGGGTGGGAAAATATTGGAACAAGTAGAGTGTTTTAAATATCTAGGAGGAATGATAAGCAGGAGTGGAGGTATAGAAATGGAGGTAAAACAGAGAGTGTGTGAAGGAAGGAAGGTTTTCGGAGCAATGGGAAGTATGTGGAAGACGAGAAATCTCGGAATGAAAGTAAAAAGTGCAATGTATCAAGGAATTGTTGTGCCAACAGTGATGTATGGGGCTGAGACATGGGCTCTGAAGAAAAAGGATAGAAGAAAGCTGGATGTGATGGAGATGAGCTGCTTGAGGAGTATGTGTGGAGTTACTCGTAGAGACGGATTGAGGAATGAACAGATACGTAGGTGAGTGGGGCAGCTGGAACATTTGTCAGCCAGAGTGGACAGAAGGGTGCTGAGCTGGTATGGTCATGTTGAACGAATGGGAGATGAAAGGCTTACAAAGAGAATATGTGGGTCAGATACAAGGGGAGATAGAAGGGCAGGAAGACCCTCATTGAGATGGAGAGGCTGTGTAAGACAAGCTTTGGATGATAGAGGAATGACTATAGATCAGGCAAAGGAAGTGGTATTAAACAGGAATAAATGGAGAATACTTGTGAACAGTTGAGGGAACACATGGTCATTTGGGGGAAGGGGTCGGGTGCAAGTTGGACTAGATAATAGTCCATCAGGCACTTGGCCCGGAGAGACGATTAATATGAAGGGTGCGCCTGGAAGTGTAGTGGGCGGGCTTGTGGCTTCGGCTCCGCTGCATGTCTGCCTGCCGAGATCGGAACCTCTCCGGGTGGTCGGGGGCCGGGGGAGTGCTGGAGTGACCTTGGTGACCCTGGTCTCTGGGTCTTCTCCTGGGTGACCTAGATGTGTGTAAATTTGTGTTTTGTCTGTTTGTTCGATGTTATATATTGTGTTTTGTGTTTTCCCTGTTCTTGCTCTGTCTTGAGGCGGCCACCCCCAAGAAAAAAAGAAAACAAAAATAATAAAATATAATTATATAGAAAATACAAAATATAATTAGGAAAATTGGGGATTGTACCTGAGCATATAGATATAGCCTATAGATAGACACTGGTAATATCGCCACCCAGATTATGCATACTCTCTATACATATCATTAATAGGATTTATTGAAATAATGTAAACACAAAGAAGACATACTGAACGTTTATGTTTCTTTCTTTACTCCTGTTATAACAATTATATCTTCAAGGCTATCAGTGATAATATTGTTTGATATTACTAGTATGCCATATTTGTGTATGCGTATTTCAAGAACACAACATCAATATATGTTTATAGAGTATCTTTCCTCTGTGAACTCCAAATCGAAAAAAATTACGTTTTTGATGTGCAGTGGCATCATAAATGTATATATCAGTTCAAATGTCCAATACATATTGACCACCAACAACAAGCATGGCATAATGAGGTCATGCTTGGAGTAAACCCGTTCATATTCACCCATACGATTCGAATGATTTGGAGGTTTTAATCAAAGTGGTCAGCCATGCGAATCATGTTCTAAAGCTTTCAGAAATTTGGTTAGAAAATAATGAAATGCGATCCGCGTAAAATTCTCACCATGAATACCGGAATTGATCGATGTCCTTGTAATAGGGACATTGTTGGCAATGCTATGTGACATCTTTTCAAGCTGTGAGAAAATCAATAGCGAGTCGAGTCACAGTCATGCGGTGTGGTGCGCTGCTCTGGTTTTTAATAATGGAGATTATATTGCATCTGGACCAAAGATCTTTAGCATTACGTGTTCCTAAAATACCATATGATATTGTAATGTGTTGTACAATTTAATAATTTTCGTAAATATATATAGTATGTATGTGCCCAAACTGAAAAAAATAATATCAAGATTTCCAATTCTTAGGGTCCGGAACCACTTTCGCGTTCCCTCGCCCCTTTCTTTGTCTCATCTAGTAGGTTCATTTTACAAGTGAAGGAGAATTCGTATTCCCCTGCCCCCAGTAGGAAAAGTAGGACAGACAGAAACGGCTAAGTTTGGGTAGAGGATGCCAAACCTAACTCTGGATAGGACCAGCCCTCATCCAATATACATATACAGTATGTATATATTATATATATATATATATATTTATATATATATATATATATATATATGAATATATAGTAATACTAGTGTACTGTGTGAGGTATTATAATTAATTTTGAAACTGTTTAGTGTTTCTCGTTTTTTATGAACGCATAATTTTATTATTCGTAGCAAAAAAAAAAAAAAAAATATTAGGCCTACGAAATTCGTTATAATTATATTATATTTATCATGCAATAAGCTATTGTATACTTGTTTATTATATTCATATATAATACTATAAACGATTTCAAACCTCAATTAACCATTAGAAAGAGCGTGAAACCTAATTATTATTTCATACATACAAATTAATGTAATTATTGAAAACTCAGCAGTACGGCTAGTTTAATTCGGATCAAGTCGGAACAAAGACAATATATTTTAGTCAAAAACTATTTTAACTATAATAATTCGTGGTTTATGGGTTTTTATATGGTATGATTCTCGATTGGCCTTTTAATTTTCTTGGTATGTATTATATATAATAGTATATGTGATTATTGTGGGTGAAAACCTAACTTAAATATACATTTTCGGTCACACCACCAAGTTAAAAATCACAAGTATACATTGTAATACATTCACATATAATTAACTATTGATGATAAAGAAATTAAAAAATTTCCGCTGGAAAGAACATGAGAAATACTTTAAATTTCATATAAATAACCTATTATCGATCAATATTCACTGTGATAATTCGATCTTTGTGATATTATTGCTGCTATGTTATAGTATGGGCTTTGCTCTTTCTTTACCCCATTGCCTGCAGGAGACGTTATTGTATAATACATTGCATGTGGAAGCGATTAATGTAGGTTAAAACAGAGCATTAATAAACATGCTTGACTTTTTGGCATGGCATAAAGGTGCCCTCACACAGTCAGGAGTGCGAGGTAGAATCACTAGGAGTAGGGGAAAACTCGGACTCACGGGCCTATTCGCGGTGAAAATCGATGACTCCTAGTGACTAGCGACTCCTAGTGACTCCTGTTAGACTCCCAGTGACTCCCGACCAGTCGCGGGCGATTGGCCCTGTCCGACAAAATGTTCCTTGTGTTTAAAGTTTTTTCCGCGAGTCAGAGCACTCCCAGTGACTCCCAGTGAGTCCTGGTGACTCCCAGTGACTCGTGGTGATTCGTATCTGATTCGCGGACAGTTTTTACTTTCAGTATCAGTTTTCAGTTTCACCGGGAGTCACTGGGATATAGATACGTAATACATGCGAGTCACTGGAAATCGACGGGAGTCACCAGGAACCACTGGGAGTCACCGAGCATGGTCTCCAAGCGGCAGGGGCAACCACAGAGATACCTGTAGTGGACGCACATGTAATAAAGGGCCCACTATTCATGGATGTGCAGGGTGGTGAGCAAAGTGAGCCTACTCAGCTGGGGATTCCTGCCCCCCCCCCCCCTTAGCAAATTTTGCAGTTTTGATTAATTTTAAGTGCATTCTGAAGCCATTTGGATGTGAAATGAAGGTGGAGTAAACAAAATATTATTCATATATATACAACTGTAATTCTCCTCAGCTGAATTTATAATATACAGTATACGGCTACTTTAGTTTTCCTGGTCAAACATTAAAAATAGGCCTAGTATTAATCTGTGTAAGGACAATTGCCCACAAGATTGTATTCACTCAGTGATTGTGTGTAGAGCAGGAAATTACTGTTGGTGAGGTATTTAACCCTTAATTGGCGGCACGCAACTTATGTCGTGTGAAATAAATTTGGACTAAGTGGCGGTTCACAACTTATATCGTGTGCCATTTTCAGCACGTAATGTTGCAGAGAGAGAGAGCTGAGCGGTGTGAGGAGCGTAGTAAGGCTATGACCGCCGCCCACCACCGCGGTGGGCCAACTGAAGTGAAAACCACCCTTCCATCCCCCCTCACACTCGCTACACAGGGAATTATGTAGGGAAAGTACCTAATTATATGGTTTTTGCACTCGTGTTGCGCGATCGTTGCAAGAAAACCAGTGGTCGTACAAAGATGGTTGGGGTGTCATTGGAAAGTTCTGTTTATGCCCTTTCAGGGATAGATACTTGTTTTACGCTCTGGGTCTTATTTAGGCATGAAAATGATCACGTAAACAACCCTATTTAGGGTAAAAACACCCCGCTGGGCGCTACGGTCAAATAGACCACCTAGCCCGCTAAATAAGGGTTAATAATGTGAACAATGTATGGTCAATGTTACAATAGCCTACTTTTTGTCTCCAAGCTCTCCAACTCCCCTGACCTAACCTAACCAAACTAACATAACCTATAATTGTTACCTATTTTAGGTAATATGAAATATTACAGAACTCGGTAACGAAGGAAAACGAAAAGGTGGGAAGGATTAGCTATCCTATTTTTAGACAATACTTTACATATATCTGTTTCGTAAATTCTAGTAAGCATTGATATAATGACCTTACAGTACATAATAATACAGACTTATCTTATTCTTTTAATGTCTTTAATGATGTATGCATACAGTCATAATACTTAACGATGATATTAGAGGACTGTAGTTATAGCCTACAAGAGACATACTTGAGGAAAGGTAACTTTAAATAATAGGCTGTGCACAATGGGAGCCATCCCTGGCATACTCGCATCTCATTCCTAACACCTCGCACTGATTCTCAGTGACTCCCAGTGACTCGTATACAACTCGTCCTGACTCGCAGTAACTCCTGTATTACTCATATCGACTCGTATATTGCACTAATCAGAAAACAACCGTTATTTTTAATATTTACAATAACTCGCACTTCAGTCGCGGTTTTATCCTGGTGACTCCTGGTAAATCGCAGTGACTCCTTGTGACTCCCAGGTACACTCCCGCTGACTCCTACTCTGTCGTGAGGGCACGTGGAACTCGCAGTCATATTTGAAAGAATCACTAGGAGTCATCACTCCTAGTGATTCTAGCTCACACTCCTGCCTGTGTGAGGACCACTTAAGTCTTAGAACATTAGTTATGAAAGGGTAAATCAAAGCCATGCTAGCAATCATGTAAACTAGTGCTGGTTCTATTCGCCATATCACTGCCAGAGGCTGATTTGAGCTATTTAAGCTGGTTGTAACTCTATAGAGGAATGAGTTGTTGTGAAAAAACAAATTTATTTTATTTACCATTTCTCATTTCAGCAAATAAACCATGTTTTTTTCAAAGCTGGTCTGTGGGCTCATCAGTGGGAGTGCGTTTTGGCGGGAGAATTCTGCACACGAGACCAGGCTTTTTCACAATGTTTCATATTTGTTTAACTTTCTCCAACTTGCTCTAATCAAAAGGATACAGAAATAATATGTGGTAGATAGTTCATGTTCTGGCCTACATGTAGATACCACTCTCTTCTTCGTAGCTATCCTGTAGCGTTTAATATCACATGAGGAATTGGAAGTGTTTTAGGAGTCACAGAGCAAACAATGAATGATTTCACAAGCGTGCACTGGCATGCAAGGCCCGTCGTCCACTGAGCCCAGGGCGTCATATGAAGAGACCCACCGTGTGGGTGTTAACCTAGAAGCTGGGATAGACCTCTCGGAAGCACATTTTTCAAAGGCATTAAATAAATGTGGCAGAGGCATTATGCATATGAAAATTAGAAGACAACTTAGTCTAAGTGGCAACTTTCGATACAAAAGATTTCAAGACACTCATTCCTTATGCGCCACACCATTACTCCTTCCTTATTATCATGGAAGCGTTGGCAGCACTTGGGGACCGTCCCTCAACCCCAAATATATCCTATATCCTATGTAAATATACAAGAGAGGAAGAGCTACACGCAGAAACCGAGCAAAGCCACCACAAAGTACATTATATACAAGGGAGGAGGAGAGGAGGAGGATATGTGCATGTTCCCTTCCTCTCGCTCTCAGTCCTGATAGATTTATTTTATTGTATTTTTGACAAAAGCATTCTCTACACCTACTTTCTGGGTCCTTTTTCTTTACATGTGCCTATGCACATGTGGTGCAATAATATTGCTTTAAATGGGAAATATAAGAGATATTTTGAAAATCCTTCCCTACCTCCACCACTTCGACTTGCTTGACTATGCACACCAGCTATTTCAACTTGTGACCACAACCATATAATTAAATAATAAAATATTATTTATGTTGGGATGCGTGAATACATTACCAAGCCTTGATGTACTTTTCATTGTGTTTTGCGATAGTCGATATTCTCACTAAAGATGGGTTCATTCAAACCTCTTATCACATTTCCAGGGATACTGGTATTAATGAAACATTAGTCTGGACAAGTAATGTGTGGTTTCATAAAGTTGCCCTAGCTCCATATCCATAGCCCAGACCAAATTCTAATAATCAAATTCCAGTGAAAAGAATTGCTTGTATATTCTCCATGAAGATCTTCAGTCATTCATTCCTCCCCCACTGACTTTGGGAATATCACGTGAGAGTTTCCTTCTTCTCTCTGGGTGAGTGGCCACTCATCAGGCATACTATTGCTGTCGTCTCCATCTTTCATATCCTTACGCTCATGATATCTCGATAATTAAACAGGTAATTTTAGAAACTATTGTGTTTGTTAGACAGTATGAGTTCTATAACGTGAAATAAGGCTCTCATTCGTTCCTGGTATATAGCTGTCACAGATAAATATTTGAAAAAAAACTGTTTTTGATGTATTTCAGCTTTTGAAACACCTCTTGCTTGGACACACACCTTACCCCAACGAATGCATCACTCATACTGATTTTTACTATGGTTGGCAAGCTGAGAACCTCCTGTAAGTTCCTTGCAACAGCCAGTACTACCAATATGAAAATGTACGTCGCCCACAGTATGGGCTTTTTGTATAATGACGTAAATATATATCGACTGCATTGATTGTGTTAATTATCAAGTATTGTTTACAAGAAATGTAAAGCAAAAGGCTGTCTCCCAAATAACCACTTTCTCTGAATTCTGGGTCGGTCGGCAAAAAACACAGTTAGATAAAAGTCTCTGATCAGAATGAGAAAATAGAGGATATTTATAGGAAAGACCAAAATAGAAAACATATCTACATATATTTAGAATAATGTATTTACTGTATTTATTATTTGTATTTATTTACTGCAACCTCTTTTGGCTAAACATCTAGCCCCTTCTTTGAAGCATTGAGTTGGTTTCCATCACCTACTCTGGAAATTTGTTCCAGTCATTTACCACACTGTACAGCAGATGTAGAAATAGTGCATAGCCTCTTGGTTTGCCTGATTGTTTTACTGTATGCCTTCATTATACGAGCTTAGTATTTGTATTAGGTTGTGAATAATGCATTTTGTCATTTTTTTTTTCAGAGCCTTTCTGTGTCTTCAAACACTAACATATTTTTTTTTCTATGTGATTGAGGGAGGCAAAAGGCAGAACTGCCTATAGCGAGTGCCTCCCCCATAGTTGAAAGAGTGACAGGGCCAAAATCAAGGGACGTTCGAGCCAAAATGCCTGGACACACAGAGTTTGAAGCAATTTAAGTCATAGGAAGAGGGAAAGACTGATTCTGGGAGAGAGTTCCAGAGCTCAGCTGTTGAGTAGAAGAAAGTTTGAGAGTAACGTTTCACTCTTGGGTTGGAGAGTTGCACAGAGTAGGGGTGGGATTGAGTTGCAAGACGGGTACCACGTGCCCTACGTAAAGGAGGTGGTATACACTGGGAAAGCTCTGAGGAACACTGATTATTATAGTAGCGATAGAATAGCGAGAGAGATGCAACATTGCGGTGGAGAGAGAGAGAGATGCAACATTGCGGTGGAGAGAGAGAGATTGCAGAGAGTTGGTGAGTGGATGGGAGTTAATGATACGAAAGGCCTTCCTTTCAACTTTGTCTAGGAGAGCGGTGTAAGAGGAACCTCCCCACACATGTGAACAATACTCAATACAAGGACGCACTATGCCCCTGTACAGAGCAAGAAGCTGTACAGGGGAAAAGAACCTCCTAAGGCGGTTGAGCACACCCAGCTTCTGGGAGGCTGCCTTAGCAAGACTGGTAATATGGTCCTTCCAACTGAGAGCAGAAGAAAAAGAGACACCAAGAATATTGAGAGAAGATGAAGGATTGATTTTTGTATTGTTGAAGAATAACGGATAGTCCGCTGGGAGTTCCTTACAGGTAGATAGATGGAGAAATTTAGTTTTGGAAGCATTAAAGGTAACAAGGTTTTCTCTGCCCCAATTGGAGATAGTATTTAGATCAGAATTTAAGAGTACTTTGGCTTCATTACGTTTGTCGTTGAGGGATTGCTGGCTGGGGCGTTCTGAAAAACTAATGGAATAGTGTAAGGTTGAATCGTCTGCGTATGAATGGATGGGAGTTGAGGTACAGTTGAGGAGATAATTTATAAAAATTAGAAAAAGAATAGGAGATAAGACAGAGCCCTGAGGAACACCGGAGTTTATAGGGTGAGGAAGTGAACGGTGGCCGTCCACAACCGCGGCTATGGAACGGCCGGAAAGGAAATTAAAGACAAAGGCACAGATGGAGGGATAGAAACCGAAGGAGGGTAGTTTAGTTAATCCTTTTTTCCAGTTTATCCCTTTACCAGGCAAGTGATCATATATGATAACTTCAGTAGCCGTCCAAAATGGCGCCCCAAAGCCGCCCGTAGTGTCTGCTGCAACACGTCATCGGTACCCAGCCAATCAGGAAGGATCAAGCTACACACGTGGGGGTGACGTCATAGCATATACTCACTCCTAAGTGGCTGAGAGCCTCCCAAATATCAGTGTTCACCCAGACTCCGAGAAGTGAGGTTCTCCGCAGGTTTTGTCATCACGCCCACGCCCCTCACTCACGCCTTAATGTTGGTAAGTTGACGATACCCTGATATGATACAGTTAAATAGTTGTGCTTAACCTTGGTATAGGTGTCATTTACGTGGGACATACGGAAGTTGGTGAAAAATATCGGCATAAAAGTGAGTGACTATGTATGGATTTTTGTTTTTTCCTATGTGATTGAGGGAGGCAAAAGGCAGAACTGCCTATAGCGAGTGCCTCCCCCATGGTTGAAAGAGTGACAGGGCCAAAATCAAGGGATGTTCGAGCCAAAATGCCTGGACACACAGAGTTTGAAGCAATTTAAATCATAGGAATAGGGAAAGACTGATTCTGGGAGAGAGTTCCAGAGCTCAGCTGTTGAGTAGAAGAAAATTTGAGAGTAACGTTTCACTCTTGGGTTGGAGAGTTGCACATAGTAGGGATGGGATTGAGTTGCAAGACGGGTACCACGTGCCCCACGTAAAGGAGGAAGGTACACTGGGAAAGCTCTGAGGAACACTGATTATTATAGTAGCGATAGAATAGCGAGAGAGATGCAACATTGCGGCGGAGAGAAGGAGATTGCAGAGAGTTGGTGAGTGGACGGGAGTTAATGATACGAAAGGCCTTCCTTTCAACTTTGTCTAGGAGAGCGGAGTGAGAGGAACCTCCTCACACATTTGAACAATACTCAATACAAGGACGCACTATGCCCCTGTACAGAGCAAGAAGCTGTGCAGGGGAAAAGAACACCCTAAGGCGGTTGAGCACACCCAGCATCTGGGAGGCTGCCTTAGCAAGACTGGTAATATAGTCCTTCCAAATGAGAGCAGAAGAAAAAGAGACACCAAGAATATTGAGAGAAGATGAAGGGTTTATTTTTGTATTGTTGAAGAATAAGGGATAGTCCGCTGGGAGATCCTGACGGGTAGATAGATGGAGAAATTGGGTTTTGGAAGCATTAACCCTTCCTACCCGGCCAGTCTTACCTAAGGACGGTCGCCCGTACCCGGGCGAAATGGCTGAAAAACTTCTAGGCCTAGGGTACCGTATTTATGTTTATTTTCACTGCTAGAACTTTCCCACTCATCTATAATCGTAGTGCGGTTTTCAATCTGTATTTTGGCGATGAGTAGAAGCTCTGTAAGTCAACTGGTTCAGTTGTGATGACGATTTCAGTGGAGCAAATATTGCAGAGATGTTGCCAATATGGGGGCTTTTCAGACACTAATTTCGTCTGACGTCAGAACAATAACATTGAAGAGTCTTCTCCTTCTTGTTTTCGGAGGTGCGGTGACGCAACGCTTGGGTTTGTTGACATACGTCGTACGCACGGCGTTCAGACCAAGCTTAATTAGGCTATTAAGCTGCTGTCTTAGGTAAAGACGGCCGGGTAGCTGCCCTTCTGCCGAGCTGTCCTTACGTAAGGCAGCCCGGGTAAGAAGGGTTAAAGGTAACAAGGTTTTCTCTTCCCCAATTAGAGATAGTATTTAGATCAAAATTTAAGAGTTCTATGGCTTCATTACGTTTATCGTTAAGGGATTGCTAGCTGGGGCATTCTGAAAAACTAATAGAGTAGTGTAAGGTTGAGTCGTCTGCGTATGAATGGATGGGAATTAAGGTACAGTTAACCCTCTCACGTTCTTGACGCAATTTTGAGCCTATTAGGGATACTTTAACACCTTACGAGCGGCCTATGCGGTTTATTTATGTGTACCGCCCAGCGGGGTGTTTTTAGCCAAAATAGGGCTGTTTACGTGATCATTTTCATGCCTAAATAAGACCCAGAACGTAAAACAAGTATCTATCCCTGAAAGGGCATAAACAGAGCTTTCGAATGACACCATAACGATCCTTGTATGATGGATAGTTTTCTTGCAATAACCGTGCAACGCGAGTGCAAAAAGCAGGTAATTCGGTACTTTCGGTACATAATTGAGTATGTAGCGAGTGAGAGAGGGAGGAGGGAGCTGAGATTTGTGTCAGTAGGTTCTCCGCGGTGGTCTGGAGCAGTCATACGCTCGCTAGTCTCCTGCCACCACTTGTCTCTCTCTCTCAGCCACATTACGTGCTGAAATTGCCACTCGAGTTATGTCGAGCGCCGCCACATAGTCCAGCTTTATTTAACTCGACTTAAGTGGTGAGCCGCTTTTTAAGGGTTAAAGCCTTTGTTACCATCAGGGGTATTTAGAAACCTTTAGTTTAGTTACTTTAACCTCTGTAGTTGTCTTTGAGTTAGCTGTGGGCAGAAAACTAATTCTGGAGAGGTAATTATAAGAGTGAGAGAACTCTATTTCTTATTGGTAATCTGGCAACCTCTGCGTCATATGGTCGTGAGAGGGTTAAGGAGATCATATATAAAAATTAGAAAGAGAATAGAAGATAGGACAGAGCCCTGAGGAACACCAGAGTTTATAGGGTGAGGAAGTGAACAATGGCCGTCCACAACCGCGGCTATGGAATGGCCGGAAAGGAAATTAGAGACAAAGGCACAGATGGAGGGATAGAAACCGAAGGAGGGTAGTTTAGAAATTAAAGATTTGTGCCAGACTCTATCGAAGGCTTTCGATATGTCTAGTGCAATAGAAAAAGTCTCACCGAAGTCCCGAAAGGAGGATGACCAAGAGTTAGTAAGATATGATAAGATAAGGGTCGCTCACCCTTAAGGAAGCCATACTGGCGATCTGAGAGCAGATTATGAGAAGAGAAATGCTTAAGAAATTTGGAAGCAAAAATAGTTTCAAAAACTTTAGAAAGACAAGAGATGAGAGCAATTGGACGATAGTTGGAGGGTTGAGAGCGGTCACCCTTCTTTGGGACAGGTTGAATGAGAGCAAACTTCCAGCATGAAGGGAAGACGTTAGAGGATAGACAGAGACGAAAGAGTTTGCCTAGGCAGGGAGTCAGCACGGAAGCACAGTTTTTGAGAACAACAGGAGGAACACCGTCCGGACCGTACGCCTTATTAGTGTTAAGCCCAGAGAGGGTAGAAAGTACATCTTTAGAAGAGATTAGGATATTAGGCATAAGTATGAGAGAGGAGGGTGGAGAGGGAGGAATAGCACCGTAATCATCCAAGGTGGAGTTTCTAGCAAAAGTTTGAGCGAAGAGTTCAGCTTTGTCAGAGGAAGAAGTGATGGTTGTTCCATCAGAGTGGGAAAGGGGAGGGAAAGACGAGGAAGAGAAATTGTTGGATAGGTTTTTGGCTAGATGCCAGAAAGCTTGGGAAGAGCTAGAGTTGGATAGTTCAGTGCATTTATTATTGATGAAAGAGTGTTTGGCAAGTCGAAGAACAGATTTGGCTTGATTCCGGGCAGAAACATAGGAAGAATGAGAGTCTTAGAGTTTTAAGGCATCAGTACCGTTTGAATGCTTCCTCCTTATTGCGGACAGCAGTAGAACGGGCGTGAGTAAACCAAGATTTTTTAGCATTAGTCTGAGAGAAAGAGAATGGAATGTATGCTTCCATGCCCGATAGGATTACCTCGGTAATGCGTTCAGCACACTCCGAGGGTCCTCGGCCACAGAAGCAGAAATCATTCCATGGGATATCAAAGAAGTACTGCCGGAGAGCCTCCCAGTCGGCAGCGCCAAAGTGCCACAAGCGCCGCCGGCTAGGAGGATCGGGTGGCCGTACTGGAGAGATAGGACAGGTGACAGAGATAAGTTTATGGTCGGAGGAGCCCAAAGGAGAGAAAAGATCGACAGTATAAGAAGAAGGGTTAGAAGTTAGAAACAAGTCAAGAATGTTGGGCCGATCTCCGATGCGATCCGGGATACGGGTGGGTTGCTGAACTAACTGCTCTAGGTAATTTAGGATAGAAAAGACGTAGGCTTCTTCACCAGGTGGATCAGTAGTGTGAGAGGAGAGCCATTGGCGGTGGTGAACGTTGAAATCTCCTAAGATGGAGATTTCTGAGAAAGGAGAAGTGGATAGTATGTGTTCCACTGTAGAGTTTAGATAGTCAAATAATTTGGGAAAGTTGGTAGAGTTAGGGGAAAGATAGACAGCACAGACATATTTAGTAAGAGAATGACAGGAAAGTTTGAGCCATAAAGTTGAGAATTCAGAGGAGTCGAAATCGGGAACACGAGAGCAAGTGAGTTTGTTGTGCACATATGCACAACATCCGCCTTTGGCTTTGAAACTAGGATAGAGAAAGTAGGAGAATACAGAGAAGGGGCTGCTGGATGTTGCTACAGACAACTGAGTTTCGGTGAGGAAGAGAAGATCAGGTTTGTAGGAAGAGGCATACGCCCGGTAAGGGTATAACTGCCAAATTTTTGAAGTGATCATGTATGGAAATATGCCCGGTAAGCTCTAAACTCGTTTTTTACCACCCATATGCACAATTATTGTTTCTTGGGGAACGTATGCCCACATTTCTATGGAAATTAATGTTTATGGAGAATTTATGCCCAAATTTACATTTTCGTGGGAACCTATGCCCATTTTTTTTTGGATTTGAGTGTTCATGGGGAACCTATGCCCAATTTGTTTTGGATTTGAGTGTTCATGGGGAACCTATGCCCAATTTTGTTTGGATTTGAGTGTTCATGGGGAACCTATGCCCAAATTTCTAAAAGACTTCTCTTTCTTTTCCAGCTGCACACCAGTATGTTCTACCGGAGGACCCGCGGGGCAGGCACCCTCATCCCTGTCGACCCCAACCTGAGTGATGACGAGTCGATAGACGGGGACGACATAGGGGACCCAGAGTACATGCCAGATCCCCATGACCCAGATGTCCCAGGCCCCAGCTACGAGCCTCCCTCGAAGAAGAAATGGGTCAGGCCTGTTTTTGAGGAGGGAGAGGAGGAGGGGGAACAGAAAAGGAAAGGGAAAGGCAAAGGCAAAGGCAAGGGGAAGAAAAAGCAGCCCCCCGAGCAAGTATGCGACAAGACCAATTAAGTGGGAAAAGGTGGACATTAGTAATCCCCCTCTCCCATCTTACCAACATATGCCACCTCTGTATGTGGAGTCCCCCGAGTAATACTTCACCAGATTCTTCACCCCCCAGCTCATCCAGCACATAACATATCAAACCAACCTGTATGCCACCCAAAAGGATATTGCCACCACCTTCTCCACCAACGATAACGAGATCCTCACTTTCATTGCCATCCTGCTGTATATGGGGGTTTTGGAGGCTCCCTCCCTGGATGACTACTGGGCCATTGACACCAGGGTACCCCAAGTTGCAGACCTCATGTCCTCCAAGCGGTTCCGGCTTCTCCGATGCACCATTCACTTCAATGACAACAGTCAGGTTCATGGCACTTTGGACAGGTTCTACAATGTCCGCCCCCTGTTCAACTCTATTACCCAAGCTTTCCGCCAGGAGCCTCAGACTCCCAAGCAGGCTATTGATGAAGTTATGGTGGCCTGCAAGGGGAAGACAGCTGGGACTCTGAGGCAGTACATAAAAAATAAGCCGGACAAGTGGGGGTTCAAGTTGTTTTCTAGGGCGTCAGAGGACGGGTTCATCCACGACATGATCATGTACCAGGGAGCAACGACACTGCAGTGCCACGGGATACCCCTCAGTCAGAACCAGGAAACCCTCACTCTCACATCTCAAATCGTCTCTGTGCTGGCAAGCACAATGTCCTCCTCCAACACTGCAATCTTCGCTGACAACTACTTCACCAGCCTTGAGATTGTGCGGTACCTGCATCAGCAAGACTGCAGGTATACAGGAACAGCCAGGGACGGCAGGATTGGCAAACCTCCACTCAGGTCAATCAGGATATGGACAAGGTGAAAGTACCTCGGGGGACAATTGATTACCTGACCACCGACGATGGCATCTTGGCGCTCCGGTGGAAGGATAATAAGGTTGTCACAGTCATCCTAATGACCTGGGGGTTGATCCAGTGACTAAATGCCATCGCTACTCTAGGACAACCAAGAAGAAAGAAGAGGTCCAATGCCCAAATGTCATAAAATCGTACAACGCAAACATGGGGGGCATCGATAAGAGCGACATGCTGGTCCACCTCTACCAAACCCCCATGAAGTCAAAGAGGCCGTCCGGCTGGCTCAGTTGATAGCGTGCCTGAATCCCATCTTGAAGGTTTAGCGTTCAATCCCCGCTCAGATTGAAAAGTTTTTCTGGGATATAGCCGGCGGTTACCATCTCCCTATGAGCAAGGGGGATGGGTAATGGTCTCTGGTAGACTGAAGAAAGCCAAGCGCTTGTGAATCCTCGAAGGAGGAGAACGGGCGCTATATAAGTAACCAGACGATTATTATTATTATTATTATTATATGAGGCTTTTTGTTTACTGCCTCGACCTCTCTGTCTGCAAGCCTGGCTGTGCTACAAGCGTGACTGTAAGAATCTGGGGGAGACTAGGACCCTGTGTTTGAAGGACTTCCGGATACAGTTGTTCAAGTTCTGCAGCAGCCGCAAACCCCTCATCCATCGACCCCCGAGGGCGAGTTTGCCTGGCACACCCCCTGGAGCCTTTGAGCTCCCCAGACATATCAGAGGACACTGCAGCCATGCCCCAGACGCAGCAGTTCTCTTTGACAAGTCTCTGTTCCATGTCCCTCTCCACCAGAACCGGCAGACCTGCAAGTTGTGCAGCCGACAGGGGAGCATTATCCGGACAAACTTCGTCTGCCGGGTCTGCAAGGTCCACCTGTGTCTGAACTCGGACCGGAACTGCTTCCTGGACTACCATGAGGCTGTGGCGTAGGCTGGTGGGCCTCAAGGAGCGGGGACAGGTGAGGTATCCTGGGTCTTTACGGGTATCTTGTTTTTTTGTAAAGTACCTCCTGTAAGCTAGTCAATGCTTACTATATTTTTGTATTTTTATAATATAATAAAGGGATGTTAAAACTTCCATACCAAGTATTTTTTAACCTTTAATAATAATTTTAATTTTGTTCAATATCTAGGATTTGTTTACTGTAGACCGGCAACTGATCATATATAGTCACTTCAGCAAACTCAATTTGCAACTTAAAAATGCAAAAATTTGAAAAAGTTCACAAGTAAAAATATCTTAGAATATGGTCTACTGTCATGGTCTAGGGTAAAAACAAATGAATTTATAAGTATTTCTATGAGTGCCCGGTAAAGGGACTGAAAATATATGTTTTATCTTCTAGCTTTCGTATACAATTTTGACTTACATTTTGTTGCTTTACGCTCATTTTTGAGAACCAAAATTGTAAGTCAAACCACAGGCCTCAAAAGAGTATTGAAGCTTTATAGCTAAAGCACATGAACAACACTTCATCAACGACACACTGATACAATGAACACACCCAACAACCAACCACTTACACATACACACACACATTCACACATATAGAAGTCAACCAAAGACATCAGTAACACTCGAGCAAAGAACCATATCCTACGGCAGGACGATTAACAATAATGCTGACATGAGGACGCAGATATTATAATCAATAATATACAGTGTTTACAACGAGTGTATTTTAAATTAAATATACTTCTGTGTATTTGCGTTATAATACGACATTTACCAAATTAGATATACTTTAAAAACACGTGAGGATACACACTTTTTTATTTACAATATAATGTAACTACTGTATGTTATATTTTACTAATTCTCCACAATATCTCTCTACACACCGCAAGACTGCATCTCCCTCACTCCTCTACCGCTAAAACAATAATCAGTGTTCTTCAGAGCTTCCTCAGTGTATACCCCCCCCCCCCCTTGCGGAGAGTGAGTGGCACGTGCCTTTTAACAAATTCCCATCCCTATTCTGTCCACCTCTAACCCAAGATGAACCGATTTCCCAGTCTTTCTCCTACTCAACAAGTAAGCTCTGAAGCTCCCTCATTCAATCTGTCTCTCTCTCATCCTATGACTTAAACTGCTTCAAGTTCCATGTTTTCAGACATTTTGGCTCTAACATACTGCAGATTTGGCTATCTATCACTTTTTCAACGTTTGTATTCTTGGTGGGTAGGGGGGGGGGGGGGGGGGGACACTTGCTACAGGCAGCTTTACAACTCGTTTTGGAAATTTTAAAAATATAAACTAACTTTAAACATTGACCTTACTTCTGACCTGTAGAGTGATTTGTTGATTTGTGTGTATGATTACAAGGTCAAGATTTGTCTTGTTCATGAAAATGATATAAACTTATCAGTGTGGAAAAATTATCCAAAATAGAAAATGTTATAACAAATTCCCTTGACCTGTGCCCTTTACGAACTTGACAATAATCTTGATCCCTGACCTCTCTGTAACTCGAAAGTGCCTAGAGAAATCTGGCTGTAAATATCTACACTTGTATCTTGGTGGACTCTTCCCAAATGAAACAAACGTCAGTCCGATTGTTTTCATTCATTTCTAGTTATAGGAAGTTAAGGGGTCAAGATTATTGTCAAGTTCGCTGGCGCTACCTATAGTAACTTCAATGTTGAAATTGGATTTTTGACCTTGATCTTGACTTTCACCTACGAGCAAAATACTTTTCCCCACTACTGACATTTCTATTGACCAGCAATATACACCTGTGTAATTTTATGAAAATCCATGTTATCTTTGATAATATTGATCTAAACATTGATTAACACAATACAAGCAGCAATTATTGTAGTGATGTTTTTGTTGTCTATGTGAATGAGGGAGACAGAAGGCAGAACTGCCTTTGACGAGTGCCTCTCCCAGATTTGAAAGAGTGGCAGGGCCAAAATCTAGGAATTGTCGAGCCAAAATGCCTGGACACACAGAGTTTGAAGCAATTTAAGTCATAGGATGAGGGGAAGATGGATTCAGGGAGAGAGTTCCAGAGCTCAGCTATTGAATAGAAGGAAGATTGGGAATGTCGCTTCACTCTTGGGTTGTAGAGTTGCACAGAGTTGAGGTGGGATTGTGTTGCAAGACGGGTGCTACGTACTCTACGTGTATGTAGAGGAGGTGATATACATTGAGCTCTAAGGAACACTGATTATTGTAATAGCGGTGGAATTGAGAAAGAGATGCAACATTGCGGCGAAGAGAGAGAGATTGCAGACAGTCGGTGAGTGGACGTGAGTTAATGAGTCAGTAGAGTTAGGGGAAAGATAGACAGCCCAGAAGTATTTAGTATGAGAATGACAGAATAGTTTGAGCCACAAAGTGGAGTAGCCTAATCAGAGGCGTCGAAATCTGGAAAACGAGAGCAGGTGAGTTTGTAGTGCACGTATGCACACCATCCGTCTTTGGCTTTGAAACTAGGATAGAACAAGTAGGAGGATACAGAGAAGGGGCTGTTGGCAGTTGCTTTACACATCTGAGTTTCAGTGAGGAAAAGAACATCAGATTTGTAGGAGATATGGTGTTCCACAGAGTGAAAGTTAGAGGAAAGGCAGCGAATATTGCAAAAGTTAAGAGTGAGCATTTATACCAGTGTCACCAGTAACTATTAATTTATATATGATGAAATTAGGGAACAAACTTAAAATTATGAAATGTTAACCACATTCAGTGAGTTTGACCTTTGACCTTCGAGCAAAACAGTCTTGTGACTGATGTTTGCATTGACCAACCTGAGAGACATGTGACATTTTATGAAAATGTATTTGTCATTTTAGTAAATATTACACAAAATTGCACTTCGATCTGTGACCTTATAATATTACTAAAAACTTAGTCAATATAATACAAATTTAAGCAGCAAATCGGGTAATAAATGTGGTAAATATGATAAAGAAAAAATATATATATATATTATATCTACAGTATAAATATATATATTGAAATTTTTCTTTCTGTTCTATGAACTGGATCTTTGATCTTTCGTATATTATCATAACATTTGGCATGCATAATATCAATGTAAGCAATAACTAATATTCTGAATATTATGAAGTTTGGGAACAAACTTAAAATTCTGAAATAACGACCCCATTTTTGTATGTTAACCTTTAACCTTGACCTTCGAGTAATATATTGTTTATATCTTGATTGAACTTTGCATTGACGAACTAGGTATACCTGTGAAATATGATGAGAATATGTGTTAATATAGGAAATATTAATGACAATTATATATTGCCCTTTCACCTTTGACTTAAACCTTTGTAATACTGCTTTAAAATGTGTTCAATAAAATATCAATTTCACCAGCAACTAATTTAGTGACAGCGAATGAAATTAAGTAAAACTAAATTATATGAAATATTGACCATACTTTAAAATGTGACCTTTGACCTTGACCTTTGAGTAAAATACATATTTTTTGACTGACTGTCGCATAAAGCAACTGTATATGCCTGTAAAATTCGGTGACAATCCATTGAACGGTCTAGTAGTCGTATATAGACACACACAAACAATGGACGACGGACGATGGACAAGCTGACCGGAGCTAAAATATATATGTATACTTGAATGTAGGCTACCACCTACAGTACTAACGTATATATACATATTTGTGCATGTATACATGCATGTATACGCGCATACGTGCATGCTCAAGTACATACACAAACACATATTTATATATATATTGTCAATATAAATATCAGAATAACACAAACACACACACACGTATACACGTCACCCACGTTCCAGAGCATTTATGTAACAGAGGAAATTTGCAAGTAAATCAAATTAACGAGACATTGATATGCGTACAAATAATATGTTTGATTATGAGAGGTAGCCTATGTATGTTGTTTATGAGTTTTACCATGGCTGGGATTGGGTTTATTTTGAACCAATCTGCACTACCTTCTATAGGTTGTAATTGTAGTACCAGCGGACTGGACCAATAGGTCTGGAGTTATATATATATATATAGTAGAAGGGTAAGGATGAAACATCTAATTTATTTATTTTTCAAATGTTCGGCCAAATTTAGGAGACAAAGTGATACATTGATAGGTGAAAAAGTATGAATTCATAAACTCACTCCCGAAATAGATCTTGCTAACAACAGTTGAACTAAGTCTGTGTCATGGGTGGTTCATTTGAATTGTATGGGTGGTTTAAAGGTTTATTTGTTTTTCATAGTCTCTTTCCTTTGTAATTTCTGTTCATCTTTGGCTCAGTGCCTTGGTGACCTTTGTAGTGGCTGGTTGTTATTGTGTTGGTTCCCTGTCATATTTGGTAAGCCTGCTGATTATTTATATATAAGTGTGTTTTTGGTTATGTATTTGTTTCGATTAGGGACATATAATTAATGGGTTGACTGAAGAAGTATATAGTCCATTATTGATGATTTAGTATATTTGTGTACAATATTTTCAAAAAAGTATTTTCGTATTAACTTTGTTGATATAACTTGGTTTGCAAAATTAATGTAAAACAAACTGTTATTCTGTATTTTTTAGACTATTCAGTTTTAAAGTGCAATTTTATAGTTAAACTAGTTTACTTAGTATATTTACAGTAGATCGATTATTATATTATTACTTTAAATTTAACTATGTTTTAAAATGTTCAAAAGATGGTATTTTTTTATTTATTTTGTAGTTAAAATAGGACTTAAGAGGTTATCAACCTTATCGGACTATTAAACCAGCATACTAAGTCAGGAACAACGTCAGGACTGGAGTCGCTTTGCAAGAACTCCAGTCCCTTGATGGTAGTCTGGTTCTTGGGGTTTACTTATATAAAGTTAGTGAAGAGATACATTTTGTAGAATATAATTACCAGACCAGACCAGATGGCTGGAGTAAAGTAGGAAAGAAGAGCAATTGGACAGAGGAAGAACAAGCGGAGAAGTGAGAAGTACAGTAGAAGAGTGAAAGTTCTCGGGCTCAACCAAGTTTCTTCATTGTCAATACCAGACCAGATGGCTGGAGTAAAGTAGGAAAGAAGAGCAATTGGACAGAGGAAGAACAAGTGGAGAAGTGAGAAGTACAGTAGAAGGCTGAAAGTTCTCGGGTTCAACCAAGTTGCTTCATTGTCAATATAGAATCGTTTTACCTTGATATTTGATATTACTGAGGTGATACATAATTATTTTATAAACTGTCATATGATATTTTTCTTTTATAAACTGTCATATACATTTTTTCTTATAAACTGTCATATACAATTAGTGGTGCTTATTTAAGCCCGCGTCATACCGTTGGAGGACAAGTTCCCGAATAGGATGACTTGCAAATTTTTACCGAATACAGCCGAAACGCTCCCGAAATTTGAAGATTACGAACATGGCCCGAACGAGTTCAGAATAATATCCGATAGTCAAGAACGACCTACGACAAAATCTCGAACAACAACCGAACATGAATCGAACTTACACTCGTTATGCAAAGAATGATTTTCGACCATACCCGAATTATCAGACACAGTTCCGAATGACATTGGAATGCTTTACGATAATTAACCGAACTTAACCGATGAGATGTCGACAAACAACCGATAGAGAAGAACATTATGAGAACAACATCAGACTGTTTTACGACTGTAGCAAGATTTTTTTTACCTGCCCTATATAAAGAGATGGGTTGGCTCACACCCCTCCAGTCTTAACTCAGCGATCGACATGGCAACATGGCAGGCAGGATGAACCCGGATCTCGCAGCACCCCCTGATAACCTGTGAGAAGAGTTGGAGAGGGCCATCCACTTCCAGCAGCTTGTCGTTGCCACCCTCAATCATCAGCTGATGTGCCACACCCTCCTGAAATTAAAGCGTCTACGCCGTCTACGTACCAGGAAACCACGAAGCTGCAGCGTCAAGCCATTGTATAGACAGAGATTTTCCTACGGACACTACCACCAATTGATGAAGACGCTAATGGCAATTGACAAGCCCACCTACAAGTACTATCTCCGTATGGACGAGGAGCTCTACAATGAGATCGTAAGCCGTGTGACACCCCGAATCAAGAAGGAGGAAACCAATTGGAAGAAGCCCCTGGAACCCGGTTTGCGAGTTGCCATGACTCTACGTTTCTTGGCAACGGGCGAGGCATACAAGAGCACTAAATTTTCTTGTTGGTGCCAACACAATTTCCCTGGTGGTACGTGAGACGTGCGAGGCAATAATCCAAGAGTACATGGAGGAGGTCATTGTCTGCCCATCAACACCGGAAGGCTGGAAGGAGGTTGCCAAGGGGTTCAATGACAGGTGGAACTTTCCGGCACACCGTGGGAGCAATCGACAGCAAGCACATTGTCATACAGCCTCCTGTATGGTGGTGATGGGCTGGTCTATCAGAGTGAGAACTGAGCGATCTCTGCCATACCCATAGCTTACTCTGACTGTTCCTTTTACTTATATATTTTCTAGATCTCAAGTGACGGCGTCTCTTGCGTGGATTGACCTCCTAATCTACCAAGATTGGAAGCCAAAGCGTCACATCTTTCCTTTGCCCTTCAAATTTCTCTTCATAATTGCTGAGGGGCACAGGGCCCTGGGTGGGGCTTTGGTTTCCCGGGCATTTCCGCGCCCTCCTCAGCTCCCCGCCATGGAGTGGCTTTGGTCACCCAGGCTTTATTGTGGTCGGCAGGGAGGGTTCTGTGGGGGCGCTCGGTTATAGCCTTGGCCTTGCTCAGGGCCTTGGGGCTGTTCGGCCAGGCAGCTTGGGGAAAAACAACAACAACAACAACAGCCTCCTGCAAACACTGGGTCCTTGTACTACAACTACAAGCACTACAACTCCATTGTGCTCCTGGCAGTTGTTGATCACCTGGGGAAATTTATGTATTTGGATGTTGGAGCGAACGGGTCCGCATCTGATGGGGGCATATTCCAGGTGACCGACCTCCGGAAGGTGCTGGAGGACGGTGCAGCAGGCCTGCCGGCACCTGAGCCATTCCCAGGGGATGACAAGCCAGTTCCCTACTTCCTTGTGGGTGACGATGCATTCCCCATGAGGGAGTGGTTGCAGAAGCCATACCCTCACCGAGGACTCGATCAACCAAAGAGGAATTTCAACTACAGACTGTCTCGGGCCAGGAGACAGGTTGAAAATGCCTTTGGTATGCTGGCGAACCGCTTCCGGTGTCTTCTCACAACTATGAATATTCAACCCAGCACCGTGGAGAAGGTAGTCCTCGCGGCATGCATACTTCATAACAAGCTCATTGACAGACGGCCAGAGCTACAACGACAACACCAACAGCGTGCAACCAACGCGCCACAAGGTGACTGGACCAGGGATCCCTTGGATGGACTGGAGCCATTGCAACGCTAGAGGGGGCCAGCCGCTGCCAAACTGGTGAGGGACTACTTGACAGAGTACTACAGCAGGCCTCAACATACATCGAGCAGACATCCAAAATTATTCGTATATTTGTCTGAATTTGATCGTAACTTGTTCTGAAAATTCGTAACTCGTGCGGGTTTTATTCTGGAATACGAGGGATTCATCGTGATTTTATCGAAGTTTTGTCGGGAATTGTGCGGGATTTGTTCGGGATTTGTTCGGGTAGTTCCAAACAGCATCGGCAATGGAAAAAAGTACCGAACAAGTCCCGAATCAGAAGAACGAACAAAGAATTAATCCGAACAAATACCGAACGAGTTACGAATAAATCCCGACCAACATCCGACCATTTTGTAACGTTTTTTTGTCCCGAATGTTCTTGAAAAGTTAGTGCATGCACTAACTTTTTGCCGAACCCCCGGAATGTCGGCTACACACCTGAACAACATCAGACCAACCTCAGACCAACCCAGGACTAGTCAGGAACTTATGCCGAATTGTTCGGAATATACCATATACCCGACCCGGATGAAATTTGATTTTTTTGTGCAAGTCATCCTATTCGGGAATTTGTCCTCCAACGTTCGGGCTCTGTATGACGCGGGCTTTAGTATTTAAAGCGTCTTTCTATTAATTTGGGATTTAGGTCTATGTTAGATTTAGCATTTGCATATATGAACTTGAGCTGAGGTTATGTTCTGTCCATGTTGAGTGATTGTTTTCAGTCTTTATTTTTAGATCACGGTATACAGATATCTAGCACAATTAATGTTTGCTTGGTTAATAATTAAAGCTATATTTGAATTAATTTAGAATATTCATATGAAACTTTCAAGTGTGTGTACTTATTCAATCAATATAGATAATTTGAATCAGTCATTCATATCTTTCGCTTGTGAATGTTGGAAGTTTTGCACTAAATTGTTATTTCTACTATGCTTATGTAGCTGCTGCAGGTTTTCGTACAAGGATTGTGTAGTAGATAAGAATTATTTTGAAAAACAATATATATTTCTGAATAATTAACAGAATTTAAAATTAAATGAATTACATTTCTGGTCCCATTATTGTTGAATTTCTACAGGTATGTTTTCTTTTAATAGGGATCTTGGGTTTTCCTGATGATGGCTGCGAGACGTTAGCCGAAAATTTGAAAAATAAATAAATAAGATGTTTCCGAACGTCCTTTCCTTCCTTACCCTTCTACTATGGAAGCTGAGGTGCACTAGTTCATCAGCTGATGTACTTTTTACTATATATATATGTACTGTATGCATGTACATAGAAGGATAGGTGAAAGATTACATGAAATTGCCTTTCCCAATCTAACTATTCTATCTATTCCTTTAACCGACTTCCAACCCCTGCAAGGTTATTCACATCCAACCGTTTTAAGTTAGGCAAATTGACGGAAGTAGGGATAGTGGGAAGAGAACCTTTTTATTTGTCGTTCTCTACTTCCACTTGCCATACATTTTCGTGTTGTCTTTTTATACTGAAAGGCTATGACCAAGTCAATAGAAATGGGCTATTCACATTTAACAATAATACCCTGTTACGACCGGGACTACGAATAAAACAAGGGCACTCAATGATTGGACTAGTAATAGGGCACTATGCAACAACGGTACGCTAGATCCAAACCCTCGAACTTATATGCCGGCGAAAAAAACACCTATACCCTCCAGGGTTAATCTGCGATAGCGGGGTATCCTTAACTGGGCATAAATGTACTCTACTTCAGGCTAACCTACACTGGTATAGCCTGATAACAAACAAGATGCAAGTTACGTTAAAATGCATAAAAAGGAATCTATGGAAAGATCAATTAAATCACTGCAAGATTTAATACAATAAAAAGATGCTTCAATACAGTTACTCTAAACAACAATAAACTATTCACTCCTATCTGAAAGAAAGTGAAGTATAGTCCTACAGCATAGACCTGGAAACTTCTGAAGAAAGTCTGATGCTCATAAGATGCTCGTACTGATTTAGAACTATATAAAGGCAGGAGGCAGGACACCACACGTGTAAATTGAATACACTAAAAGATAGGACATATAATGTTAACTGACACGAGAATACTATAAATGCGCAACGGTAGCAATGCTCGACACTAAAAGAAGTACTTCCTCATCAACGAAACAGTCTGCTATGGTTGTGCGGCTCAGCAACAACCTAGACTAATAAATGCTGTGAATAATAATGCGCACATATCAAAGAGCTTATATTAAATACTAACATGTGTCTACTCGATTAATAATGTCTAGCTAGGATACTCTAGGTAAGGAACTGGTGTTGAGCAAGACAGGCTCGTAGCCTAGCGATGTCCTTAAGACTGCATCCTTTAAGTTACGTTAATTGACTAGGGGGTTCTCTCAATAGATCCAGATAACAAGTATCTGGTTCTATCCTGGCGACCCTCTAAAGACAAGCAAAGAGGCAGCAAAGTGTGGAACTGGTACAGGCCAAAACCCTCAGTCAACACAATGCTGCACTCGCAAAGGACGCAACCGAAAAGACAACCCAGGCTACCACAGGACCGGTCGAAGTCGTGTAGGTATAAGCAAACCGTACACCCTTATCCCAGTCTAGCATTAAATAAAAGAGCAGAAACACTAAATCAATAATGGAGACACACAAAGTTCTTAACCTATACTAACTAAGAACCCTCAAACCTATTCTAAGTACATGTAAATATCTCTGAGGACAGCGCATGCAATACAATGGGCCGGCTATGAAAACCGTATGCAGAACCCAAGGGGAGTGTTGTGCAGTTAATAAAGGTTAGAGTATGGAAAGAGAGAATCGATTGAGAGAAACAGTGATAAAGGTGGTGATCGGGAGAGAGTATGCAAAGGGATGTTAGAAGCACGCGCGCCAAGCCTGTCCTGATGAGGACAGCTCCTGGGGACCCTCATGGAGGAGGTAAGTTACACAAAGGTGCGATGGTCGGCCAATCACGGGTCGAGACGTCACAAGACAGCAGGCGTCATAGGACACAGCCAGACACGCCGTCCAATGGCGAGCGAGAGGCAGGAATGCACCCGTACATACAGACACTTACTACCTCCTCGCTCTGAAAGTCTTTCTCATTCACACGCTGGTACTATTATCACTACTGTTGATATAAAATATAACCCGTTGTCACAGACGAAAACAAAGACCACCACTGGACTGTCTGTGACAATGCGATTACTAGGAAAGAAAGAACAACATTCTCTGATAACTGTAGCCCATTTTGATGTCCCTGGCGAGCGCTAGTGGCCAACGAGAGGCGATTCTATCAACGCTGGTAGACGTCACACCCCGCCCAAGATATGGAACGCTCAACATTAGGCGAGCACCATATCTGACAAGGCAGAATGCCGACAAGACCCGCCACACCTAGCCTCTCCACCAGAAATGAAATGCAAAGCTCAATCTTAAAGAAAACAACATATTAGCATAAAGAAAATCTTACAACCCCTCCCAAACACAATAGTATAATTTAGCCTGCTATGCTCCCTGAGCGAGCTTCACAGAGCCCAGCCTACTAAGTGAAAGACAGGTTCAACTTAGGACTTTAGCTATAACATTGGCAACTTACGATTAACTATCAAAAAGAAAGAGTTTTTATGTGATTTTTGATTTAATTTTAATGTTGTTTTTGACGGCTGCTCTACAGGGGCAAGCCTGGTTTTTCTCCACTCAAACCCACACACCTGTGGTGATCTACGCCGGATCCTCCACCCTCGACAAACAGTCTGCAATCACATTCTCACAACCGGCAATATGGCGAATGTCTAGATTGTATTCTTGCAACATGAGTGACCAACGTGTCAGCCTCATATTCCGGTTGTGGAATTGGTTCAGAAATTTAAGAGGGTGGTGGTCGGTGTAAATCACCACGACTGGACCGTAGGCAGGAACATATACTTCAAAGTGCCTGAGCGCCAACACTATTGCCAGCAGTTCTTTCTCCACCACAGAGTCGTTTTTCTGAGCGGAATTAAACTTCTTGGAAAAGAAACTGACTGGATGCTCCAAACCTTCCTCGTCTGTTTGCATTAAGACGGCACCAGCCCCTACACCGCTGGCATCTGTTGCCAGCTGGAACGGTCTTTCAAAGTCAGGGGCCCTGAGGATTGGGTGAGTGCATAGTAGGTGCTTGACCAGCGAAAAAGCCCTTTCACACTCAGGTGCCCACTTGAACTTTTTCTCTTTTGCTAGCAAATCTGTCAGGGGAGCTAACACAGTAGAATAACCCCGAATGAAGCGGCTATAGTAACCGATCATGCCCAAGAATCTCATGATCTGCCGCTTGGTGGACGGCCTGGGGAATTGGTTAATAGCCTGTATCTTGTTTTGGGGGGGGCACACCTGGCCTAACCCGACCACAAACCCAAGATACTGCACAGTTGCCCGGACAAAGTCGCACTTGCCCAGATTGACCACCAAGCTGGCCTCACTGAGCTTCCGAAACAAATCTTCTATGTGCTCACAGTGACACTCAAGGTTGTCATCGTAGATTATAACATCATCTAGGTAGACAGTGCAGTTAGGGATGTCAGCTACTAACTCATTCATAAGACTCTGGAAGGTTGCTGGGGCATTTTTAAGGCCATACGGCATCACATTGCAACGGTAGGTGTTCCCATCAACCACAAACCCGCATACCCCCTTCGCCCGCTCAGACAAGGGCACCTGCCAGTAGCCTTTCACTAGGTCTACCTTAGTTAGAAACTGTGCCTTACCAATCTTGTCTACACTATCGTCAACACGGGGAAGGGGATAAGCATTGGTGGGAGTCAACCCGTTCAATCTCCGAAAGTCAATGCAGAAGCGAACCTTCCCGTCAGGCTTGGGCTGCAGAGTGACAGGAGATGTCCACCTAACTGCCCCCTTCTCAATCAGCCCCCGTTCCAACATATACTCTAACTCCACTCTGAGGGCTGGGAGTTTAATGGGTGGAATTCTGTAGGGTACTGATTTAAAGGGGGGTTGATCTCCCACGTCCACGTCATGCACCACTCGAGTTGTGAGGCCTGGATGCTCTGCAAACACAGTGGGGTATGAAGCAAACAGGCTCTGCACGCTGCATGCTGTTGGTCAGGCAGGTGCACTAGAGCATCGTCAGCCACCTGTCTGGAGTTCCCCGCCCACTGGTCAGCATAGACATGACACTCCCAGTTATCCTCCACCTGGGCTTCACTGTCCCTCACTCCTTCTCCTCCATGACCGCTGCAGGTCAACACAGGGACAGCGAGAGGCTCAGGGGAGCGCCTCACAAACTCTTTCACCAGATTCACATGGCACAGCTGATTCTTTTTATGCCTATCTGGAGTAGCCACAAGATAGTCTAGATCAGAGATCTTTTTTACCACCTTATAAGGACCAGCGTATTTGGCAGACAATGGATGACCTGGCAGAGGTAACAGAATCAACACCTCCTGCCCCACCTTAAACTCCCGGAGTTTTGTCTTCTCATCGTACCTGTCCTTCATAAGTGCTTGCGACCCTACCAAATTTCTACCTGCCAACTCTAGGCTTCTCAGCAATCTCTCTCTACTCTCGAGGACATACTTTAACATGGAACATGGTTTTGCTGTGCCCTCCCAGATTTCTCTAACCATGTTGAGGGGGCCTCTGACCTGATCTCCGAAAACTAATTCATTGGGACTGAACCCTAGGCTTTCACCAGGTACCTCCCGAGCAGCGAATAATACATAGGGCAACCCAAGATCCCAATCCTTACCATTCTCAACACAGTAACAACGCAGCATGCTTTTCAGAGTCGAGTGCCACCTCTCCAACACCCCTTGACTCTCTGGGTGATAGGCTGAAGAGACAACTGTACTGATACCGTGCTGCTGCATGGTCTGTTTGAAAAGGTTAGAAGTAAAGTTGGACCCTTGGTCTGACTGTAATTCCTGCGGGTACCCGTACCTAGAACAGTACAATAGCAAGTTGTTGTTGTTCCCTAAGCTGCCTGGCCGAACAGCCCCGTCATAGCAATTCCCAATAGTCATAGTCATTCCCAATAGCAAGTTACGAACAACAGTCTTAGCAGTACCATTTCGCATGGGGTATGCATCCGGATAACGAGTGGCAACATCCATGATTGTGAGGAGGAACTTGTTGCCTGCTCTAGTAGGGGGTAGAGGGCCAACCATGTCGATTATAACCTTACTGAATGATGGCCCAATTACAGGAATAGGGTGTAACGGAGCCTTGGGAATACACTGGTTTGGTTTACCTACTGTCTGGCAGGTACTGCACATTGCCACCCATAACGCCACATGTGCCTTCATACCTGGCCACCAAAACAATTTCGCCAATGCTGCTACCGTCTTACGTACATCCAAATGCCCTGCCAACGGTACATCATGCGCCAACCTCAGTAGGCTATCACGGCACACACTAGGCACTACCAACTGGTCAACCACTCTCGACCCACCCTCCCAACTCCGTCTGGGATCTAGAAAACGCCTGTACAATATGCCCTCCACACGAAAGAAGTCCCCCGGCTTTGCTTCCCCGTCCTCATCAAGTTCCATCGCACCGTTACTACACTTCTGAAGCTCAGGATCATCTATCTGCAGCCGACAGATATTTGAAGGAGCCAATCTATCTAAGTGCTCCCGGAGCAACTTATGGCCTCCCACGATACTGGACTGTTCGATCCTATCTTGCTTAAGTGTGTAACGTTGCTGTCTCAGAGTTTTCTCACGCCCTACCTCCTCACCAAGTGTGATAGGTTCTGGGGCCACTCCGGACCTAAACATTGGTGCTAATACTGAGTCGCCAAGAAGAGCCGCTGGATCAAAACTCACAAAACTTCTCCCAACTTTAGCTTTCTCCTTCCGACCGTTCCTCCGCTGGTCTAGAGACTGAGGAATAGGCTGTGACACCTTAGATGCACGAGATCGGGTGACAACACATGCCATCTGCTCTAATTGACACCTCTCGACCAACTCCTGCCCCTCCCTACTCACGTCGGCTGCCCTCTCGGCAACGACTAAGGGTGGAACCTCAGAAGTAGGCACCGCAAAGTCGTTGCCGAGATGAAGGTCGACGCCCTCTACTGGCAGTTTCTCTACGATTCCAACATCTATCTCTCGTGTCACACCATCAACCTCCAGCTCCACTCGAACCAACGGGTATGACCGTGTAGCATTAATACCCTGCACCACAACTACCCGTGCCACGTTTATAGGATGGCCTGTAAAGTTTTTCATCAGAGTCTGGGATGCACCTGTATCACGCAACAACTCCAACCCATGCTTGCAACCAGCCCAACTCACGCAGCCACGCCCTCTATGGTCGTAAAAAGCATCGCGGACAGGTTACGAGCCTTCCGGACACTCCTTCACTGGCTGTGCCCCCGCATCTGACATATCACCCCGGGTAAACGCAGAAGACCTCAGAGACACCCCCATGTTGCTAGCCAAAGACACGACTGCTGTAGGTTGGTTAATAGGGCAGGAACGTGCAAAATGCCCCTTTTTATGACACTTAAAACACTCTACTTCACCCTTGGACTTCCCCTGAGGTGGGGAAGGGCCCTGACCTTTCTTAAATGGGACGGTTTTTGGTTTGTGATTAAAATTAGTATCATTGCTCTTACTTTTGTTATTAAATGTTGCATCACTGACTCGGGGGGGTGGAGTGTTGCGCCCCTTGTTAACTGCATCGGTCCGTTGTGCAGACCCGCACCCACTAATCAGCGATAATCTCAGCTGCCTCTTGTAGAGTTTTAGGATGTTTTTCTTTGAGGTTCAAAAGTCAGGTCGCCGCCTGTGCATTTAAAAAATTGCTCTAGAAGGAATAACTGCTCAAGCTCTTCGAACGTCGTCACCTTCTCTGACCTCAGCCAATTTCTCAAAGCATCAGACAGTTCCCGGGCATGTTCTAGAAAATTGCACTCACGACCCTTCGTAACACCCCGAAACTTCAACCTATATGTCTCTGGTTGTAACGCGTACGCCCGCTGAACAGCTTCCTTCAATACTTCATAATCGATGCAAGACTCCAAGGGCAACGCATCATATGCCTTGAGTCCTTTGCCAACCAACCTAGAGGAAACAAGGGCTGCCCACTTAACCTCGGGCCATTGGTGCTCCCGGCACTTCTTCTCAAAACGCAGGAAAAACTCGGTGACACCCGACTCGTCAAATGCAGGGACTAACTTAAGTAGGTGCGATAAAGACTGATCAAGACCTCGATTCCCAGAACCGAGACGCTGGCCTGTCGACTCCACCCGAGACTTCTCAAGCTCTATGTCTGCACAGCATTTCGTAGCCTCAACCTGAAGCTCAGCCTCACGTATGGCCTTTCTCTCCTCAGCCTGAATCCTAAGCTCAGATTCCCGCTGCTGCTGCTGCTGCCTGAGCTCAGCCTCATACTTTCGTTGCTCGAGTTTGGCGAGTTCGAGCTGAAACAACATCTCGGAAGACAAACCCTGAGGAGGGGGTGCTACTATTGGGGACCCACCCTGTGAATCACCTAGACTCCTAGAGGCATACCCAACCGCCAGCGGGCATCGGCCTGCGGGAACGTACCCGGTTCCGGAGCCCGAGAGGGCGCCATGATAGGAGTCGAGTGAAATGGGGGCTGGGCAGAAGGTGCCCCAGCTCCCGCTCCACCCGAAGCCCCATGCACGCCACCGAGCACCCAGGCAACCAGCTAACCTCTCGACAAACCGCTAGTACCGGACAACCCTAAAACCCTAAGACCGTGGCTACACACTGCAGTCCGTACCGGTCTAGCCCCGACACCCGATCCGCCGACACAGGCTCCTCCAAAAACATCCGAGCATCCTCCTCATTGTTCTCCACCCGAACGCCATTAGACAACTCTACCTTCTCCACCTCCTCGCCTGCTTCCCGTACTGTGTCCTTACAGTGCACTGATCCGTCGTTCGACATAGTGTCCACCGGAAATCCTCAACGTTTATAAAAAAAAAAAAGTACCTAAACTCTCATGTAGCACTATTCACTCAAAAAATGCTTGAAGACAACTCAAGTGCTATACTACATTGCCAAAAAAAAAATCCAACGTGTCCAAAACATTCCTCAAAAACAAATGTCCACTGCCAAACTGTGAGAAATAACAATCGACCCCCAAACGGTGATTAAAAAAAAAAATCTCCACAAAAAAAAATCCTGCAATTATTTCTTAGTTCACTAAATCCTAGACTAAGGTCACCATTTGTTATGATGACTAAGATAAGATACTAGGCAAGGTCGCCATTTGTTACGACCGGGACTACGAATAAAACAAGGGCACTCAATGATTGGACTAGTAATAGGGCACTATGCAACAACGGTACGCTAGATCCAAACCCACGAACTTATATGCCGGCGAACAAAACACCTATACCCTCCAGGGTTAATCTGCGATAGTGGGGTATCCTTAACTGGGCATAAATGTACTCTACTTCAGGCTAACCTGCACTGGTATAGCCTGATAACAAACAAGATGCAAGTTACGTTAAAATGCATAAAAAGGAATCTATGGAAAGATCAATTAAATCACTGCAAGATTTAATACAATAAAAAGATGCTTCAATACAGTTACTCTAAACAACAATAAACTATTCACTCCTATCTGAAAGAAAGTGAAGTATAGTCCTACAGCATAGACCTGGAAACTTCTGAAGAAAGTCTGATGCTCATAAGATGCTCGTACTGATTTAGAACTATATAAAGGCAGGAGGCAGGACACCACACGTGTAAATCGAGTACACTAAAAGATTGGACATATAATGTTAACTGACACGAGAATACTATAAATGCGCAACGGTAGCAATGCTCGACACTAAAAGAAGTACTTCCTCATCAACGAAACAGTCTGCTATGGTTGTGCGGCTCAGCAACAACCTAGACTAATAAATGCTGTGAATAATAATGCGCACATATCAAAGAGCTTATATTAAATACTAACAAGTGTCTACTCGATTAATAATGTCTAGCTGGGATACTCTAGGTAAGGAACTGGGGTTGAGCAAGACAGGCTCGTAGCCTAGCGATGTCCTTAAGACTGCATCCTATAAATTACGTTAATTGACTAGGGGGCTCTTTCGATAGATCCAGATCACAAGTATCTGGTTCTATCCTGGCGACCCTCTAAAGACAAGCAAAGAGGCAGCAAAGTGTGGAACTGGTACAGGCCAAAACCCTCAGTCAACACAATGCTGCACTCGCAAAGGACGCAACCGAAAAGACAACCCCGGCTACCACAGGATCGGTCGAAGTCGTGTATGTATAAGCAAACCGTACACACATCGGAGACAACGACTACAGTTACCTTATCCCAGTCTAGCATTAAATAAAAGAGCAGAAACACTAAATCAATAATGGAGACACACAAAGTTCTTAACCTATACTAACTAAGAACCCTCAAACCTATTCTAAGTACATGTAAGTATCTCTGAGGACGGCGCATGCAATACAATGGGCTGGCTATGAAACCGTATGCAGAACCCAAGGGGAGTGTTGTGCAGTTAATAAAGGTTAGAGTATGGAAAGAGAGAATCGAGTGAGAGAAACAGTGATAAAGGTGGTGATCGGGAGAGAGTATGCAAAGGGATGTTAGAAGCACGCGCGCCAAGCCTGTCCTGACGAGGACAGCTCCTGGGGACCCTCATGGAGGAGGTAAGTTACACAGGAGACCGCAAAGGCGCGATGGTCGGCCAATCACGGGCCGAGACGTCACAAAACAGCGGGCGTCATAGGACACAGCCAGACACGCCGTCCAATGGCGAGCGAGAGGCAGGAATGCACCCATACATACAGACACTTACTACCTCCTCGCTCTGAAAGTCTTTCTCATTCACACGCTGGTACTATTATCACTACGTTTGATATAAAATATAACCCGTTGTCACAGACGAAAACAAAGACCACCACTGGACTGTCTGTGACAATGCGATTACTAGGAAAGAAAGAACAACATTCTCTGATAACTGTAGCCCATTTCGATGTCCCTGGCGAGCGCTAGTGGCCAACGAGAGGCGATTCTGCCAACACTGGTAGACGTCACAACCCAACCACACAGAAATACAATGAAAGTAAGAACCTTGATGTAACAGAGAGTTTTTCACCTACAATGTGCTAACAGACAGACTGAGTGGTGGTGAGCGACGGGTAGACCGCTATCTATAGGAGGCTGGAGTAATTTCGGAATTGAGAACAAATAGTAGTAATTTTCCGGGAATCCGTGACCACTTTTCGGATACCTTTTTTTTCTTGATGGATTTGACAAATAGGACCAATTATAAGAAAAATAGCATCCATTCACCTCCCAAAAGTGATGGCTAATTTTTTTATAGCACATTTTTCAAAATGGCCACCGACGCCATTTGGAAAAACATTAAAAGTTATATCTCTTGGATCAGATGAGCTATAATAATTAATGAGGTGTCATTTCCCACTATTTCTGGTATAACAAATATGTTAGAATGGTATTCATAACGTTTTGGGACCACTGTGACCTCAATATACTACATGGCGGCTTGAAGCCATCTTGAAAAATGACAAATTGTTGGATCTCTGGCACCAAAGGAGCTAAATAGGCAAATAAAGAATAATAATGCACTCATTCTGTGGGACTAATATCCAAATTGGGCATATTATATTAAAGGCCTTTACCAGCTGACTATTAGCATCACTGCTGGGACTTCCATAACAGTACGTCATCAAGTAGGGTTTTATTTTTACCAGAGATGGGCCTCTTTCCTACCATCAGCAGTGTTTATAGTCATAGAGCATGATGGTCAATGATTTATTCTATAATTCTTCAGGTGCTTATTGCTCATTTGTCAGTTTGAACAATCTATGTCTCATTAACTCCTTGCGACATAATTATTATGTTCCAATAAGTCCGAGGAGGCGGTTGACATAGCTTTTCAGTCTTGAATTTGGCTCATGAGTGTTGTCGAAGCCTTACATATTTCTCTATTTCCATCCACCAGAATGCTGTTTATTGTGATGTATCATATGTCAATGGAAAGAGGAATATTTATAGTACATGATAAAAAAACAAAAATGTAAATAAATCGAAATATGAAATTGTAAATGAGTCCGGAATACAATTATTTCCCATGCAATTGTCTTCACACCGTCTTATCTCTAAATTGTGAGTGATGACCATATATTTTGTTTTACTCAAATAATAGTGTTTTTTCTGCTCTTTCCAAATCTGAAAACAGAAATTGTTTATCTTCAATATTTCTCAAGCAGTGACCGAAAAATAAAAATATGATTTTGATTGATATGGTTTATAACATTTTCGATTTATTTCGTTGCTACGAAGTGTATGGTTTTAAATTTAGGCTGTATGAATACGGCAAATAATGCTGATGAGTATAACAAAAATTAGAAGTTCCTACGACAAATACTTTTTGCGCGATGAATAATTGAAATAAAGAGCCAAAATGCGAATATTTACGCTTCATCCGTCTCTGTTTCGCCGACGCTAGCCGGGTTCCGAGCTGTTCCCCACCTCGTCGTTACGTTATTTGCTCGGATACGTATATAACTGTATATATCACCGGAATTGGAAAATTGTGCTCTTTCTAATGGTGAAAACCAAAATAATGTAGCGTAATTGGTTCGTGAGCTATGCGCAATTGTTTCCATGCATTGTTATTGTTATGAAAATATATGAGAATGTTTCTACAGTTGTATAGCTTTGCCATAATATACAACACTTTTATATAATTTGCCTTGCCAATAATTGTATAATGTTCATAGAAGACATGTCAGTCATGAAGGTTGTCAATTTTACTTAGCTGGTAGGGCCACAACCCTTTCCAACGAGAAGGGAAATGGCTCCTGGGTTGACACTGAAAAAACAAAACAAGAAAGCCAGGTTATATTCAGGTAATAAATTCAGAAATAATTATATTGTACACGTAAATAAAATAAAGTAATGCATATATATATATATACAAGGTGTCAAACAAAATATAAAGAATGGTAAATGGTAATGGTAATGTATGTGTGTGGATATATTGATATATATATATATATATATATATATATATATATATATATATGTTAGTATAGCCAGGTAATAGATTCTCTTTTAATCAGACGAGGTTAACTCCTTACGATCGGTCTCTGCGGTTTATTTATATGTACCGCACAGCGGGGTGTGCCAATGGGCTGTTTACGTGATCATTTATGCCTAAATAAGACCCAGAACGTAAAAAGATACCTATCCCTGAAAGGGCATATATATAGCTTTCGAATGACACCATAACGATCCTTGTATGATGGATATTCTTGCAATAACCGTGCAACGTGAGTGCAAAAAGCAGGTAATTCGGTACTTTCGGTACATAATTGAGTATGTAGCGAGTGAGAGAGGGAGGAGGAGCTGAGATTGTGTCAGTAGGGCCACATAGTCCAGCTTTTTTTAACTCGACTTATGTTGCTCGCCGCTAATTAAGGGTTAAAGGCAATAGCAGTTTCAGCATGAAGGATTTTATTGTTACAGCTTTCAATAGTTCTAACAATTTTCCTCTGGGGTTCAGAGATGAGGTACAACAGGTTAGCAAAATTCATGGTGGAGCCAAAGTTTCACAAGTAAACATCTTGCATCTTCAGGGAAAGGAGAGGTAATGATTAGAATAGGGACAAGGTATCATATTTATACAAAATTCGAGGATCAAGAATAGGAAGGTGGGCGGAGCTACTGGGTGTGTGGTGGCTGTTCATTGGTGGAAGGCAGTCTGTTCGCGAGACGGGCACTAGATCTTATCGGTGGTTGGTTGTTGGCTGTGGGTGGCTGTGATTGGTTGGTGTTGTCAGTTGTGTGCTGAGCGCGGAGGCGTAAGGTAGGGGGGCACGGGGCGAGAGGAAGGGGGGCAACATGCCTGTAGCGCTTGCCTGAAGGAAGAATTTGAAGGTCTTGTGTTTGGTTGTTGATGCTGGGGTTGAGTGTTTGGATGTATAGAGCTTCTAAAATAGCTAGTCTTCTGGGGTCTGATTCTTTGTCGAGTATGGTGGTTTGTTTGTCTAGGTCGGCGCGAGTTAGGGCAAGATGGTGGGGGGCATGATAGTGATCTTTTATAGCCCCAGATTGAAGGTGGAGGGTTAGTCGACGGGAAAGGCGAGTCTGTGTCATACCAACATAGGATAGGGGTCCACAGTCCCCAGAGGTGCAAATATGCTGATATATCACATGATCGTCTTTCGGTTGGTTGGTGGAAATGGGGCGGTTACGGAGGACAAGGTTGGAGGTCTTAGGAGATTTGTAGTAAATAATGAGTTTTATTTTATTGTCAGTGTTGGTGGGGAGGACGTTTTTGTGAATTATTTCTTTCATAATGGATTCGTCTGTTGTGTGGTCGGAAGACATGTAGTTTCTGTAGAAAAATGTAATGTCATTGGCCGGGTTGGTGCTAGGGGGGTCTTGTTTGTACCATTTTTCTAGGTGGTGGTTGATGGCATTGGTGACGTCAGTATTGGAATACCCATTGTTGACTAGGACCTGGGTGAGCCTTTCCAGTTCATTGTGTGTGTCATTCCAGGTGGTGCAATGGGTGAGGGCTCTCCTGACATAGGCGGCGATGGTGGACTGATGGTAACGTTTAGGGCATTCACTTTCCCCATTAAGACATTGGCCATTGTTAGTAGGTTTGGTGTACACTGTAGTTTTGAAGCCGTGGTCGTGGAGGGAGACAAGGAGGTCGAGGAAGGGTAGATGTCCATCGGTGGTTTCTTCGTATGTGAAGTTGAGTCCGGAGGCGGCCATGAAGCGCTGCTGGAGGTCCCTGAGTTCGCCCAGGTCCTTCACCCGCACGAAGATATCATCGATGTACCTGCAGTAGACAGTGGGCCGGTGGGCAGCCAGGAGTTCCTCTTCGATAGTTCCCATGAAGAAATTGGCGAATAGGACCCCCAGGGGGCTTCCCATCGCTACACCGTCGATTTGCTGGTACATATTCCCGCGGGGGCAGAGGAAAGGGGACTCCTTGGTACATAGTTCCAAGAGCGTCTTCAGGGCCTTCTCCGGGATGTCCAGGGGGGGCGTATTAGGGCAGTGGTAAACTCGACGTAGGATAAAATCTATGGTCTTGTCGACGGGCACGTTGGTAAACAAACTCTCTACGTCGCGGGAGGCGATGATGTGGTCGTTAGCTGGGGGGGCATCTCGTAGAATTTCTAGGAAGTCATAAGCAGAGTTGAGGTTGTATTGCCGAGGAACAAAAGGGGTGAGGAGTTTGTTCAGGGCCTTGGCGGTCTGGTAGGTAGCAGTAAGGATCTGTGATATGATGGGGCGGAGGGGGTTCCCGGGTTTGTGGGTTTTTATAGTACCGTAAGCATAACCTGGGGTGAATTCGCCGATGAGTTTCTTCAGGTGTACGCCATCGGCTTTGGCGTTGATAGCAGTGATGGTGGTGTTGGCTTTCCTTTTTATTTCGTCAGTAGGGTTGCGAGTGATCCTTTTGAATTTGTTTTTATCACTAAGAATGTCGTCCATTTTCCGTAGGTATTCTTCTTTTCCGTGTATCACCAGGCAGGAGGCCTTATCAGCTCGTCGGATGATGATGTTGGGGTTCTCTTTAAGTTGTTTAGCGGCTTTGAAGTGGTGTTTGTTAAGGAGCTTGCTTTGGTGGGATCCCCTGGTTTTGGCGGCTTCTGCTAGTGGGGGGGTTGTAGGGCTGGGGTGGTGGTGATCTTGCCGTCTTTCTGGAATCGTAGGACGTCATCCAGTAGGACTTCAATTTCAAGGCGTTTTCGGTGGGGAAAGTGAATGCCCTAAACGTTACCATCAGTCCACCATCGCCGCCTATGTCAGGAGAGCCCTCACCCATTGCACCACCTGGAATGACACACACAATGAACTGGAAAGGCTCACCCAGGTCCTAGTCAACAATGGGTATTCCAACACTGACGTCACCAATGCCATCAACCACCACCTAGAAAAATGGTACAAACAAGACCCCCCTAGCACCAACCCGGCCAATGACATTACATTTTTCTACAGAAACTACATGTCTTCCGACCACACAACAGACGAATCCATTATGAAAGAAATAATTCACAAAAACGTCCTTCCCTACCAACCCTGACAATAAAATAAAACTCATTATTTACTACAAATCTCCTAAGACCTCCAACCTTGTCCTCCGTAACCGCCCCATTTCCACCAACCAACCGAAAGACGATCATGTGATATATCAGCATATTTGCACCTCTGGGGACTGTGGACCCCTATCCTATGTTGGTATGACACAGACTCGCCTTTCCCGTCGACTAACCCTCCACCTTCAATCTGGCGCTATAAAAGATCACTATCAAGCCCCCCACCATCTTGCCCTAACTCGCGCCGACCTAGACAAACAAACCACCATACTCGACAAAGAATCAGACCCCAGAAGACTAGCTATTTTAGAAGCTCTATACATCCAAACACTCAACCCCAGCATCAACAACCAAACACAAGACCTTCAAATTCTTCCTTCAGGCAAGCGCTACAGGCATGTTGCCCCCCTTCCTCTCGCCCCGTGCCCCCCTACCTTACGCCTCCGCGCTCAGCACACAACTGACAACACCAAGCAATCACAGCCACCCACAGCCAACAACCAACCACCGATAAGATCTAGTGCCCGTCTCGCGAACAGACTGCCTTCCACCAATGAACAGCTACCACACACCCAGTAGCTCCGCCCACCTTCCTATTCTTGATCCTCGAATTTTGTATAAATATGATACCTTGTCCCTATTCTAATCATTACCTCTCCTTTCCCTGAAGATGCAAGATGTTTACTTGTGAAACGTTGGATCCACCATGAATTTTGCTAACCTGTTGTACCTCATCTCTGAACCCCAGAGGAAAATTGTTAGAACTATTGAAAGCTGTAACAATAAAATCCTTCATGCTGAAACTGCTATTGCCTTTAACCTCGTCTGTTTAAAAGAGAATATATATATATATATATATATATATATATATATACAAGGTGTCAAACCAGAGAAATATGTGCAAATTTCCAAGCCACCCAAAGAGGTACTGCACTTGACTCTTTATTTTTTTAGAGTGGTTTCCCCAGGAGGCCTATATCCACTGTAGTGCAAGAAATTGACGTGTTTTTTTTTTGTTTTTTTTTATATATTTTATTATTATATATATTTTTTTTATGATGGTTGAATGAAGGTGGGTGAATGAAGGTGGGCCCCGAACCTCTGAAGTGATGATTGAATGAATGAATGAATGAATTATTGAATGATTGAATGAATGAATGAAAGGGTGATGAAGGTGAATGGAAGAATGCATAAAGACTGAATGAATGAATGGGTGATAGTGATTGGAAAGGAATAATGAAGGTGAATAGGAGAATGCATAAATGAATGAATGAATCGTGCAAAGATCCTGGCTATAGGACATCTGCATCGAGTTGATGGAACTGATTGAAGCAACCAGTGACATCGATGCAGAGGCAAACGAGACAAGACTTGCATCGAAAGCTTGTGTCCTTGCGACTTTGGCCGTTCGTGTAACACAGATGGCACCGCCGTCTCTTGCCGCCGGGGATCTTCTCGAGAATGTGTTCCAAGTTCCTGTTGTACCGGTCATGGTCCAGTACAACAGGACGTGGCTTGGAACCCTTTCCTCGAAGAGGACCTCTCCGACGTCCTCTTGGTGCCTGAGCCCTAGCTTGGACGTCCATTACTAGTGGACCCCGGTTGGCATCCATGACGGGTGCTTCCCGAGCGCCACCAGCAGCAGCAGCTGCACCTCGTACTACTGGTGTGGGGGGGGTCAAGTGGTAGGACATCCACTTGCTCCTCAGCATCAGCAGCATCGTCCGATACTGGTGCCGCCTGGGGTGCATTCTCAGCGAGTGCTCCCCTGACGGCAACAGCAGCAGCAGCAGCATCTGGACCTGGTGAGTAGGGGGGGGTCATGAAGGAGTGCTCCCCCAATGCCTCCACCAGCAGCAGGAGCACCAGGAGGAGTACCAGGATCATCAGCAGGAGCGGCTGGGGAGTCTGGATTGTCGTCCGGTGGGGGCGACCCAGCTGAGCTTCCGGAGGATTGCCGACGCCGCCTGCCTCGCCTGAGACGGGCACATGGCTCATACCGACCTTCCGGCAAATCCTCTGCACGCCGGATGCGTCTCCCCGACAAAGGTCACTCTGCAGGGTCGAAGAACAACAAGGAACGGACTACGCTTTCCTGGAACGCCAGCATAGTCATCTTCCTGCGGGGGTTCCACTTCTTGAAGAGTACGAAGGCATTGAAGAGGGCCATTTGGATGAAGTAGAATACGATCTTCTTCGTCCATTTGACCGTCCTTCGCTGGATGGGGTAGTACTGGATCATCTGATCGAAATGATCCACCCCATCCATGTGGCGGTTGTAGTCGTCAACACAAACGGGTTTCATGATATTCTTGCGACTCCGCTGCCACCTGCCTTGTACCTTCTTCTTGACAAAGGACTGCTTTGGTATGGTGCTCTGGTCGTGGAAGGTGGACACCATGTTGACAATCCATTTGTCTTTCCAAAGCATGACTAGGGTTGTGCCGTTGTTCATTGCCTCGATTGCATCGTCTTCCAGTGTCGCTGCATGGGCAATGTCGCGCAACCGCTTCGGAGCCTCTCGTGCAAGCCTCAGGGTGCCACACACATAGATCTGGTGGTGTGTGAGCATGTGCTGGCACAGGTCAACTGAGTTGTAAAAGTTGTCCATGAACAACATGTAACCCAGGCCTTGCAGGGACTCCGTTAAACCCTCAACCGTTTTCTGGAGAGTTTGACCAATACCAGTGTAGACTTGAAAGTCATACACGAAAACAGTCGTGGACTCTGCCAGGATGTACAGCTTGATGGCGTACTTCTGAGGCTTCATCGGGTTGTAGCACCTGAATGAAAGGCGACCCTTCCACCCAAGGCAGCCTTCGTCGATGGACACCTTCCTCTCCGGGACATAGGCAAGCTTGAAGCCAGCAAGCAGGTCTTCACTAGCCTGTCTTTGGTCTGCTTGATGACTGCCTTGCTGTTGAATGTGTGGAAATTACTCAGCAAGGCTTGGAACTTGGAGACCTGCATGGTCTTGCGAAACGTTGGGTAATCATGGACTCCATCATTTGCCCAGTAGTGACGCACAGTGGGGAGTTTGTTCACACCCATGAGGAAGTACAGACCAAGGAATTTGGCCATGTCCTCCTCACTGAATGTTGTCCAGAGAGAACCAACGAATAAGACATAAGCGTTGGTCTCATTCACCAGGAACCTGAGCAGTTCTCTTGTAAAGAAGAGCTGGAAGTACTGCAATGGTGTCACTGGTGCTGGAACCCGCAAGCCAGGGGTTCCAGTGAAAGGATCAACGTTGGGTGTGAACGGGTTTGAAGTCCACTCGTGATCCTCAGCATACATGGTGAGGGGGCGTTGAGGTGCACGTGCTGGGAGAGCACCACGTCGTCCGCCTGGACGACGTGGACGAAGGGGTTCGGCCAGAAGTTAGTGCATGCGTTAACTTCTAGCTGATATTTGTGTGTAAAAACCGTTAAAAATTTGTCGGTTCTCATTCTGGTTATGTTCGGCTTTCATTCGGGTCACGTTATTTCGTTTCGGCCGTTGTTCGTCTGTTATTTTCATTGACGAAGTTAACTCGATCTAGCCGAACATAAGCAGACATTAACCCGATTCGTATGAATATAAGGCGACATTAACCATAATAACAACCGAATGAGAGACGATATACTCGAATAAAAGACGACATTCCCCCCGATAAACAGAGGAATAAGGCAAGATCAAGCAAGTCTATTGAAGATTTTGGGAAGAACACAACTCGCATGACAGGAATGAGAGACGATAAAGACTGGAATTTACCCCGAACATAAGGAGAAGCATCTTGTCTGTATCGGGTGGTACACGTGGCACGCGGAAATTTCCACTCGATAAGGTCTTCTGATGGTCGGGCAGATGCGGCCGGTGATCCTCTGGTGTTCCTCATAATATCTTTTGTATCGGGTCAAGGTAGGTTCGGGTGTAAACACCGTTAAATATTTGTCGGCTGATTCTTGGCACATTCGAGTTTTGATCGGGTCTTGCTCTGGCATGCATCGGATTATATTCCTCTAATGTTCGGGTCTTTAACGTAAATCGGTCGGGAGTGTCGAGTTACATTCGAGTCTTGTTTGGGGCATAGTCTGGGAATGTCGGGGCATTATCTGGGGATGTTCTTCTTTGACCAACATCGGGACAATATCGGATGCATTCGCCTAAAAAATGCAAGTCATTGTGTTCGGGGGTAGGTCGCGCGACGTTCGAGTTCTGTATGACGCGGCCTTTAGGCAGATGACGGTGAATAGAAAAAAATATATATATAATATCTGCTGCATTATCTCTCTGTCTATCTTGTCATTCTGTTCTCCCCTACCCCGTCACTCGTTTGCCCCCTCCCACCAGCCATACCATGATTACTGCCTCTTCACCCTCCCACATTCCCCCATAAACCCCCCACATCCCTCCCCTCATCATCCACCCACATCCCTCCCACCTCCTGCCAGTGTTACCAAATCCGCAGAGCCCCACACCACACAGCTGGTGGACGGGGTGTTGCTGTTTGATCTGTCCGGAACTGTACATATACCTATTGTACATACATATCTATACACACATTAATTCATACAATAACACACAAATTTCACAATATACAGTATATACATACACATTTATTATTATAATAACAATAATGATATAATGAGGCTATCAATTAAATAATAATCATAACACTAAATCCTAAACTTTGTTTTATGTATATTTACCTTACTATGTATTGTATTTTTTTTGCATTTGGCTATTTTTTGAGTAATCATATTATGATTGAACATCCATATAATTTGTTCATCGACCTTATCTATGACATTGTTTCTATATTTCGCTAGGTGTTGGCAGTGCAGTATATAATGATTTAAGGTATGACTTCTTGGTTTTTTACATAGTTGACAACATATTTCGTGTTCTCCTTTAGGAACACCAAGTTCCCACATGTAACAATATCCTAACCTAAGTCGTGTGCACAAGGAGTCCTTCCAAGCACTTCTTAAGTTTTCGTATATGAAGCTAGTTCGCCGTGCAACGTTATTATAGTGATAGAATGTTGCACTATTCGCGTATTTTTCTTGCATCATAAAAAGTTCCCCAACCTTTTGTTTTTTTCTAATTGTTGATTTAATTTGTCTTAAAGATTGAATGCACTCGTAATCTATTGTGTCTTTCTCCGTTCCTAATTTAGCAAGTTCGTCCGCTCTTTCATTATTTATTATCCCAACATGTGAAGATATCCACGTAAATTTTACCATTCTCCCATTATTGCGTAGTTCATCTATAATAACCTTGCACTGAGATACCAGCTTTTCATACACGGGTTTTTTGCTGTTCATAGATTCCAAAGCACTTCGACTGTCTACGAAAAAGCACACATCACCTTCTCCCCCTCTTATTTTATTTAACCCATATAATATAGCACATATTTCTGCCTGCGTAGAAGACACGTTGTTACTTATTCTATAATAATATTCACTGTATAATGTTATCGTTACCTACATCGTCACTCACCAGTATCCCACATCCTGCTCTCCCATTTTCTGTGACAGAGCCATCGCAGTATACTTGCGCAACATTATCATCTTTTAATTCATTTATCTTTTCTTCAACAATTATTTTAAGTTCCCCAGTCTCGTACATACTTTTCTTTTTCCCCAGCTTGATAATATTTATATCCACGCCTTTATCTTCCCAGGGTGGAGGTTTTTGTGCCCTCTCTTCGACCAGAAAGAAATTTATTAGGTCAAATTTCTCTACTTTATGTATTAGTTCTTTTAGGTATCCCCTCCTGCCTTGCCTCCTGAACGTTCGAATTTTACGTATGCCATCGTTGACGTCTTGTGCCAATTTTTCACCACTACCTGACTGTATAAATTATGTCTCATTGCCGATACTAGGTTTACTTCCTCTATTCTGTGTCGCAAGGTTGTTAAATTTATTTCTAATCTCATAGCAGCTACCATCGCATTCTTGGGGCAGTTTAATATAACCCGCATAGCCTCATTTTGGATAGTTTCTATTTTATCCAACCTTCCTTCACCAAGGCAAGAGAGAACGGGGCTGGCATATTCCACCACTGACCTAATAGTGGTGAGGTACATCATCCGCAGTACCTGTACACCAACACCTGTACCACTCCAAGCTAGGGATTTCAAGGGTGTCATACGTGCCTTACATTGTGTTTGTATATGATGTAACTCGGCATCTTTACTGTCTGATGTATATCCTATATAGATGCCTAGATACTTATACCTCCTAACCCTATCAATATTTTTTCATTCACAGCTAATTGTTTATCGCCCATAGCACGACACTGAAATTTAGTTTTTTTCTTCATTAATTACTAGCCCTAGCTTCTGGGGTAATTGCCCACATTTGTTGAGGGCCAATTGCATATTCTCGACGCTACTGCTTTGCAGCATTATATCGTCTGCGTATATTGTTATTTTAACACCTGGACCTAGTATATCTTGAGCTATCCTATTCATTAGGACATTAAAGAGGAATGGACTTAATACCCCGCCTTGTGGTGTACCCAGGTCAAGTTTCCTTTCCTCAGAAAGAGCCCCTTGATACCACACCTGCGCCTTCCTTCCAAATAAATAATCTCCTATCCAATGTAATAATTTTCCTTTTACACCCATGTTAGCTAATTCAAACAAAATTACCTCTCCATTTGCTTTATCAAAGGCGCCCTTGAGATCCACGTATACCCTGCAGTAATCATTATCGTTGGCCAGACACTTTATGACTGCATCAGATGTACCCCTACCTTTTCTAAAACCGAACAGATTGTTGCACAATTTGTATAATGGGGGAGGGGGCATAATAATAAAAATACAAAACATATATACAAGAGATCAAGTGACTGTCTGGGGAAGGGTCACTCAGGTCCAGGTATCCTATTGGGAGGTGTGAAGCCAAGGGAGTGGTATTCGAAGGTATGAAAACCACCACAACTATCATCACCACCACCACCACCACAACTAACACCACCACCACAACTAACACCACCACCACAACTAACACCACCACCACAACTAACACCACCACCACAACTAACACCACCACCACAACTAACACCACCACCACAACTACCACCACCACCACAACTACCACCCCCACCACAACTAACACCCCCACCACAACTAACACCACCACCACAACTAACACCACCACCACAACTAACACCACCACCACAACTAACACCACCACCACAACTACCACCACCACCACAACTACCACCACCGTGTTGACAGAAATTGCATATAATTATATTCAGTATATAAATATATTTATATATATATATATATATATATATATATATATATATATATATATATATGTATAAATATATACATGTAAGCATATATATATAAGAATAGGGGGAAGGCGGGGGTATGTGGGGTATAGGCAAAAAAAAATAAAAAAAAATATATATATATATATATATATATATATATATATAGCCTAAAAAAAAAAAAAAAAAAAAAAAAAAAAAAATATATAAAAAAAAAAAAAAAATACCGGTATATATACCGGTACATAATTATATATAATTATATATAATTATATATATATATATATAATAGAGTTTGGGGTGGGGGACATTATAATAATAATGTTGGGTATAATAATAAATAATAATAATAATAATAATAATAATAATAATAATATTATAATAATATAATAAAGCAAAAATATAAATGAAATACAAATATAAATACTCTATTATGGGTGATCCCATACACACCCTGGGGAACAGGAATAACAGGTATAATAATAAATAATAATAATAATAATAAAAATAAAATAAACACAAAAATAATAAAAATAATAAAATGGTGGAGGTGGTTGTGGTAGAGCAGTGGTGGAGATTGTGGTGGTAGAGATGGTGGTGGTGTTGACACCAATAGGGTAGGGTTCATTTTCTGACCTGACCCACAGTCAGAAAAGTGACCTGACCCACGGTCAGAAAAGGGACCAGACACTATTGGTGTCAACACCACCACCATCTCCACCACCACCACCATCACAATCTCCACCACCATCACCACCACCATCACAATCTCCACCACCACCATCTCCACCACCACCATCTCCACCACCACCATCTCCATCACCACCATCTCCACCACCATCATCTCCACCACCACCATCTCCACCACCACCACCACCATGACCACCACCACCACCTCCACCACCACCACGACCATCACCACCACCACCACGACGATCACCACCACCACCACCACCACCTCCACCACCACCACGACCACCTCCACCTCCACGACCACCACCACCTCCACCACCACCACGACCATCACCACCACCACCATCACCACCTCCACCACCACCACGACCACCTCCACCTCCACGACCATCACCACCTCCACCACCACCACGACCATCACCACCACCACCATCACCACCTCCACCTACTCGTGGCGACATAAAATGTTGACTGTACTTACTGACACTGCTGAGATTCCCTCGTGGCCACCAAGCCGTATATGTAGAGTACAAGCACTTTCCACCAGTAAATTATCGAGCAAAAATGCACAGGGGGGAGGGAGGGAGCATGGTGACATATGCTCCACCAGTTATGAAAGTTTTTTCACTAACAAACACTATTACAAGTAAGATACACTACTTGACCTGATAAATAGCAATATAATTCACTCGATATTATATGAAAGTGATCCACAAACAAGCGAAACGTATAGGCAACAACCATGGCCCCTCGTGGAGCCCACCTTGGTCACGTACACCAGAGAATGCTCCACCAGTTATGAAAGTTTTTTCACTAACAAACACTAATACACGTAAGATACACTACTTGAACTGATAAATAGCAATATAATTCACTCGATATTATATGAAAGTGATCCACAAACAAGCGAAACGTATAGGCAAAAACCATGGCCCCTCGTGGGCTCCACCACCTTGCTCACGTACACCAGACTAATATAACGCATCACTAACATGGTTATTATACCCTAAACAAGACTAACACAATAATCCATCAATAACCCAACAATATAGCACTTCGTTTGGGTTATATTAGGGCGGAAATACCACCCAGGCTGGGCAAAATGGAGGCCCCTTGGTTTAAAGGGTCACACACACCCACATAGTAGGCTGGCTGCTGAGAAGAGACTGAGCGTTTCTACCCGCACGGGGCCCTCACAGGGACGCCAGGGGGTTGCCAGATGTATCTACATGTAGATCTAACTTATGGGACTTACCAGCCAAAAGACCGGCTCAATAGCGTCATAAACTTATTTTCTGGCAATATAATAAGTCCATATGACACGGTAGCGTCATATGAGTTTTTGGTTCACTCTGCCATATGACGCGATCGCGTCATATGAGTCTGAAGGAGTTAATAATGTATAGTCTTCTAATTGTCCATATTTACTGAGCCTCGGTATCACTACAAGATTCAAGGTATGATCCACAGCTGTCGGAATTACTCTCCTCACTTTTGCTGCTGCCATCACTGCTGTCATCTGCCTGTATGGTTTTGGTTGTAGGAAGCACTATAGACAAGGGAAGTGCGGCTTGGGTGTAACAGACGGGTAGACATAAGCCATTCCCCAGGTGCCATCCATGACCAATCGGTGACAGGTGACTCTGAAGCTGGTAATGCTTCTGCAAATATGTGAGATAGTTTGCACGCTCTAAGTGCAGATGTAGACTGACCGGATCAGGCATAAGGCGAATAATCTTCTTGTTCTTCAGAGCTGCCCACTTGTTTTGCTCTTGCTTCTGCAAGGGTCTTGTTTTTTGTATCACAATAGACATGTCTAATGACAAAACACTTCAAATGATACATCGTGTTACTGGAAGCTGTGTACTTCATGATGCTAGCAGATTGTGTGCTTCTTCAGACTTCTGCAGACGATCTGCGATGACCTTCTTGACTACTCCATAGATGCCAGAATTGTGGTCACATCCAGTGAGAACATGTAGTGCAATGATTGATGTAGCCATTGCATCGTCGCACATACACCAGGCATTGATCAGGTGACATTTGCGTTTCACACACAAGAGCCCTGGTGTCCTCTGGGCAACATATGCTGCTTGTACATAGTTGTCAGTGTCCTCGGTGTCAATAATAACAGCGGCTGTGTAACCCTCTGACCAAAGCAAGCTATAAATGGTGAACATGGCTGTGTCTGCCTCTGCATGGAAGCAAGTGAACTAAGGAATAAGCTGACCCGTATTGAGATTTTTTGCAGGGTTGCCCACTATGCAGTAAATTATCTCAGTGCTAGATGACGCTGCTGTTCTCTGAAATGCAGTTAAAAGAAATGCTTGAAGACGGATCTTGTGCTCAGGCTTACCAAGGAGTGTATGGAAGTCCTTAGCAGCAGGAAATTTATCTTCTGACTTCATGAACACATTGCGGATCGACTGGTTGTTCTGGCGTAGTAGTCGTTCACTGTCTTTGATTGAGCAGCTCTGTTAATAAGAATCATTCACTAAAATGATCCGTTCAGCATTCTTGTGTCTTTCTTGAACAAAACATACCAGTTTATCAGCTTAATCTCCCCATGTATATGTGGTCCCATCTCCCTTCTCTCTGTCTTCCGGGGTAGGGTTAGTCAGACACCAGATCAGCCCCATATCAATGATGGATGTGTATACATCAGGCTCGGATATGATAGTCATAATTAGTTTTTGCTGCAACTTACTTTTTTGTGTCTTGCACATGCTTCCATTGGCATTGAAGATGGAAAGGCATTCATCTGTGACACGATGCTGCAGTACATGTTCCATTTTGTATGGCATCATTCATTTCAACCAGTCTAAGAACAGGGGCAAAAGCTTTACTTTGCATTTCCTCGGTCTTTTCCTTCAGGTTTTCAGTGTTTCGTTTCTTAAGTTGTTGGGTTGAAAAATCCCCACGCTTGCTACGTGGAACTCAGTCATTGAGAGACTTTGTTTTTGCATAGACCTTTCATCCAGTAACTCCTTTATTTTCCTTTTGCCATCATCTTTTGCGGATTTCAAGTCAGCACTGAGAACCTTGGAGGCCGGGATTCCTGATTGTAGGGATTGTAATTTCTGGTTTGTCAGGTCAAATGGATCACACTTGAATTCATCAAGACATGCACTGATATTCTGTTTAGCTTATTCGCGTATCTTCATTCTACTTGTTGAGGAATCAGCATGGTTCTTTTTACCTCTTTTCTTGTGATCAGCATGACGATGCACACTTGCTCTTACCTGGTTTACGTTATTTACATAACGAGTGTTTGACAAAAGTTGCTTTTCATTTTTAAGAATGGCCAACCAACCAGACTGGACCCCTCATTCATTTTTTATTCTATCCATATGTCGAGGGCGATGCATGAGTATGGTTTTCCACTTATTGACTGTGCAAACATACCACTCTCCATAAATTCAGTTTGATTCGCAGGAAGGGTATCTAGCACTGCAGTGAAATCAGGAAGATGGCGACCATACTTGTCATTATCATAGATTTGCATCCAAGGAAGCATGAGCTGTAGTGAAGACTTGAACTCCATCCAGTTACTTGTTCTGATGGCATGGATATTTTGAGTGAGAACCTACACCATCTCCATGAATGAACCATACAGGCAGATGATAGCAGCAAAAGTGAGGAGAGTAATTCCGACAGCTGTGGATCATACCTTGAATCTTGTAGTGATACCGAGGCTCAGTAAATATGGACAATTAGAAGACTATGCATTATTAATGAGACACAAATTGCTCAAATTGACAAATGAACAATAAACACCTGAAACATTATAGAATAAAGCATTGACCATAATGCTATATGACTATAAACACTGCTGATGGTAGGAAAGAGGCCCATCGCTGGTAAAAATAAAACCCTACTTGATGATGCACTGTTATGGAAGTCCCAGCAGTGAGGCTAATAGTCAGCCGGTAAAGGTCTATAATATAATATGCCCAATTTGGATATCAGTCCCACAGAATGAGTGCATTATTATTTTTTATTTGCCTATTTAGCTCCTTTGGTGCCAGAGATCCAACAATTTGTAATTTTTTAAGATGGCTTCCAGCCGAAATGTAGTATGTTGAGGTCACAGTGGTCCCAAAACGTTATGAATACCATTCTAACATATTTGTTATACCAGAAATAGTGGGAAATGACACCGCATTCATTATTATAGCTCATCTGATGCCAGAGATATAACTTTTAATGTTACTTCCAAATGGCGTCGGCGGTCATTTTGAAAAATGTGCTATACAAAAGTTAGCCATCACTTTTGGGAGGTGTATGGGTGCTATTTGTTCTTAATATTGGTCCTATTTGTCTCAAATCCATCAAGAAAAAAAGATATCCAAAAAGTGGTCACAGATTCCAGGAAAATGACTACTAAAAATAATAAGAAAATAATATGATGAAAAAAAAAAATATATATATATATATACTGTATATAAATTATATACAGTATATACAGTATATATATATATATATATATATATATATATATATATATATATATATATATATATATATATACAGTATAAATATATATATTATTTTTTTTTTCTATGTGAATGAGGGAGACAAAAGGCACAACTGCCTGCAGCGAGTGCCTCCCCCAGATTTCAAAGAGTGACAGGGCCGAAATTAAGTGACGTTCGAGCTAAAATGCCTGGACACACAGAGTTTGAAACAATTTAAGTCATAGGAAGAAGGAAAGACTGATTCTGGGAGAGAGTTCCAGAGCTCAGCAGATGAATAGAAGAAAGTCTGAGAATAGCATTTCACTCTTGGGTTGGAGAGTTGCACAGAGTAGGAGTTGGATTGTGTTGCAAGGCGGGTACTACGTACCCTATGTAGAGGAGGTGGTATACACTGGGAAAGCTCCGAGGAACACTGATTATTGTAGTAGCAATAGAATAGTGAGAGAGATGCAACATTGAGGCAAAGATAGAGAGATTGCAGAGAATTGGTGAGTGGACGGGAGTTAATGATACAAAAAGCATTCCTTTCTACTTTATCTAGGAGTGCGGTGTGAGAGGATCCTCCCCACACATGTGAACAATACTCCATACAAGGACGCACTGTGCCCGTGTACAGAGCAAGTAGCTGTGCAGGGGTAATGAAACCCTTGAGGCGGTTGAGCACACACAGCTTCTGGGAGGCTGCCTTAGCGAGACTGGTAATATGGTCTTTCCAAGGAGAGCAGAAGAAAAAGAGACACCGAGAACATTGAGGGAAGATGAAGGGTTGATTTTTGTATTGTTGAAGAATAAGGGATAATCCTCTGGAGGTTCCTGACGGGTAATAAGATGGATAAATTGAGTTTTGGAAGCATTAAATGTAACAAGGTTTTCTCTACCCCAATTGAAAATATTAGCTAGATCAGAAGATAAGCATTTTATGGCTTCATTACATTTACTTTTGAGGGACTGCTGGCTGGGGCGTTCTGGAAAACTAATTGAGTGGTGTAAAGTAGAGTCATCTGCATATGAATGGATGGGACTAGATGTACAGTTGAGAAGATCATTTATGAAAATTAGAAAGAGAATAGGAGTAGCACATAACCCTGAGGAACACCGGAGTTGATAGGATGAGGAATTGAGCGATGGCCGTCCACAACCGCAGCTATGGAACGGCCGGAAAGGAAATTAGAGACAAAGGCACAGATGGAGGGACAGAAACCGAAGGAGGGCAGTTTGGAAATTAAAGATTTGTGCCAGATTCTATCAAAGGCCTTCGATATGTCTAGTGCAACAGAAAAAGTCTCACCGAAGACCCGAAAGTTGGATGACCAAGAGTTAGTAAGATATGAAAGAAGATCACCAGTAGAGCGACCCTTAAGGAAGCCATACTGGCGATGTGAGAGCAGATTATGAGAAGAGAAATGCTTAAGAAATTTGAAAGCAAGAATAGTTTCAAAAACTTTAGAGATACAAGAGATGAGAGCAATTGGACGATATTTGGAGGGTTGAGAGCGGTCACCCTTCTTTGGGACAGGTTGAATGAGAGCAAACTTCCAGCAAGAAGGGAAGACGTTAGAGGAGAGACAGAGACGAAAGAGTTTGCCTAGGCAGGGGGTCAGCACGGAAGCACAGTTTTTAAGTACAACAGGAGGAACACCTTCTGGGCCGTATGCCTTCTTAGTATTAAACCCAGAGAGGGTAGAAAGTACATCTTTAGAAGAGATTAGGATATTATGCATAAGTAGGAGAGAGGGGGGTGGAGAGGGAGGAATAGCACCAGAATCATCCAAAGTAGAGTTTCTGGCAAAAGTTTGAGCAAAGAGTTCAGCTTTGTTAGAGGAAGAAGTGATGGTTTTGCCATCAGATTGGAAAAGGGGAGGGAAAGATGAGGAAGAAAAGTTGTTGGAGAGGTTTTTGGCTAGATGCCAGAAAGCTTGGGAAGAGCTTGAGTTGGATAGTTCAGTGCATTTATTATTGATGAAAGAGTGCTTGGCAAGTCGAAGAACAGATTTGGCTTGATTCCGGGCAGAAACATTGGAAGAATGAGATTCTTGAGTTTTAAGGCGTCGGTACCGTTTGGATGCTTCCTCCTTGTTGTGGACAGCAGTAGAACAAGCGTGAGTAAACCAAGATTTTTTTGCATTAGACTGAGAGAAAGATAATGGAATGTACGCTTCCATGCCAGAGAGGATTACATCGGTAATGCGTTCGGCACTCTCCGAGGGTCCTCGCCCACGGAAGCAGAAGTCATTCTATGGGAAATCAAAGCAGTACTGCCGGAGAGCCTCCCAGTCGGCAGCGCCAAAGTGCCACAAGCTATGCCGTCTGGGAGGATCGGATGGCCGTACTGAAGAGATAGGATAGGTGACGGAGATAAGTTTATGGTCGGAGGAGCCCAAAGGAGAGAAAAGATTGACAGTATAAGAAGAAGGGTTAGAAGTCAGAAATAAGTTGAAAATGTTGGGCCGATCTCCGAAGCGATCCAGGATACGGGTGGGTTGCTGGACCAGCTGCTCTAGGTCATTTATGATAGAAAAGACATAGGCTTGTTCACCAGCTTTGTCAGTAGAATATATATACTGTATATATACATATATTGTTACGTATCTTGATCCTCAAGTGGTTAACTTGATGAATCTAGATAGCACAGAGATATATATTAAGGTATCAGTCAGCTGAAGGTAAAACGAAAGTAAAATCTAATAACATTATTTCCTGTTGTTGCTTCCTTTCCTTTTGGATCTTAGGACTTGGTATCCTTTATTGACTGATACTCTTTAATTATGGAAAAATACTGAAACTAATTAAAGTCATGTAGTATTTATAAAGAATTATTATTTAACCGAAGCTTAGTAGGCTATGGTTATGAACCGAATAAGTTATAGCTAAAGAAGGACTATTAATTCTATAATAGGTCTTGAAAGATAAATATTAAAGTAAGAATATTTCTATCTCTTACCCTTTTTGAAATGAATTAATAGTTTTCTTATGTCCTTTTATTTATATTTAATGTAGTTATTATTCTTGGTTCTTGTCTTACGTTAATAGTATTATATTATTATTATCATCAGGATTAATATCAAAGTCACATAAAAAGTTAGATATATATATTTAATAATTAGTTAAATGTATTTCTTAAGCACGTAACATTGAGGTTTGATTATGAGTAAATTAAGTTACAGGATCGCTTCATAGATTCGATTCAGGTCTCACTCAAATAATATGAAAAGCAAAATAATATTTTGAAGCTAAAAGAATTTTCTTCAGCTTAGGAAATCACTAGGAGTAACATTAAAACAGCCATGTTAGTCTAAGGCGATATTACTAATAAGAGACAATAGCATCACCGTACTATGCACCGTTAAGCAATGTAAGCTTAATTAAAAGAAAATGAAAGAACTCTTAAGTATTAATATAAAACAATAGTATTACTTTCATCATAACCCAACTACTTAAAGAGTTGCTTTAGTCCACAAGTCAGTCAACTAAAATAGTTAAGTACATAATAGTAGCGTTAATGTTAATTCCCAATCAAATAGTTAAGTACATAATAGTAGCGTTAACGTCCCAATCACATATCTCACTAACCAACATAACGTAAGTGTTTACACCGAACACACTTAACACACACTTATATAATCTGACTGACAGTCACAATCCCATTATAATACTTCACCCCGTCTTCCTCCAGCTGCAAGTTCACCTTCCCAACTCCAAATGAGACTGATTTGAATGCCCACTACTCGGGTCTTATATACTAAACAATGATGGTGTAGGAACGAATCAGGAGGCGGGTGATGGTGCGCGCCCCAATCACAGCTCCTCTGGTTGCGTAAGAGGTGCGTGGTCCAATGGAGTGTCCTGGCGTCGATCATACGTCATAGCGTCGGGTCATCGAAGTAGTTTGCAGGGTCCCCTATGATGCACGCAGGTGTGAAGGCTTGTTTGCTGGTATGCGGACGAGCTGGTTTCCCCCTCGCTGGTTCGCTCCCTGGTCTGCTTCGCCGCCGGGGTAGTTTGGCACTCCTTCAACTCTTAATTCTAACTCTTAAATAAACATACAGGGCTCCGTATGTCAGACCTCCCCCCTAGAAAAGAGTTTAAGGAGTATAATACATAATATTAAACATAATACATAAATAGATTCACCACCAGATTGGCAACAGCAAGATTATAATGAGGATATAATAAGGATATCACCCAAAGTAGGCAACGTCTCCAGGTACCACATCAGAACATAGCCGGAACGTAGCTGGAGCGGTATTCGAACTGCAAGGCATCTCACAGCTGAAGGCTTGAAAGCGCACTACTAAAACATGATATTTACCTCGCTACAAGGGAGAGCTAATTGCCAAAATCCTCTCATTAAATTAATCTTACTACTGTAGGAGGCCAACCTGGTAAATGTAATCTTTGATCCGTAGCAGTGAGTAGGTATCGTTCGTTGTGACAGCATTAACTTGCCTATAGTCCATACATAACCTATGGCTCCCGTCTGGCTTTGGCACAAGTATGACCGGACTACTCCACTGGCTTAACCCTTATTTAGCGGCGAGCAACATAAGTCGAGTTAAATAAAGCTGGACTATGTGGCGGCGCTCGACATAACTCGAGTGGCAATTTCAGCACGTAATGTGGCTGAGAGAGAGAGACAAGTGGTGGCAGGAGACTAGCGAGCGTATGACTGCTCCAGACCACCGCGGAGAACCTACTGACACAAATCTCAGCTCCCTCCTCCCTCTCTCACTCGCTACATACTCAATTATGTACTGAAAGTACCGAATTACCTGATTTTTGCACTCGCGTTGCACGGTTATTGCAAGAAAACTATCCATCATACAAGGATCGTTATGGTGTCATTCGAAAGCTCTGTTTATTCTCTTTCAGGGATAGGTACTTGTTTTACGTTCTGGGTCTTATTTAGGCATGAAAATGATCACGTAAACAGCCCTATTTTGGCTAAAAACACCCCGCTGTGCGGTACACATAAATAAACCGCATAGGCCGCTCGTAAGGTGTTAAGGCCCTTGTGATCAGCTTGTTTGATAACATATTGTCAAGCTCGACCTGCAGTATACTCCTCCGTTGTGGTGAGACACGGTAGGGGGATAGTTTAATGGGAGTTGCATCCCCTACGTCGATGTCGTGCAAGGCCAAAGAAGTGAGCCCTGGAGTATAACGGAACACACTGGGAGACTGAGATAAAACAGAGATTAGTTGGTTCGCTTGATCAGAGGGAAGATGACATAGTTTAGATGGTAATTCCCCCCAAGCTACTGAATTATACTGAAAGTTGGATAGGCTACATGACAAGTCAAAGTCTGCATGGATACCTTCAGGCTCTGGAACAGTCTGTTGCGGGTCAGTAAGAGAACTAAAGACTTTGTACGCACCAGGCTGTCCACAGGTCCTGACATTCACTACCACAGTGGGAGAATCTGGAGGAGAGGAATCAGGGGACCTATGGTTGGGTTTCAACATATTTATATGGAATACTTGCGTGGGCTTTCTCCTGTCTGGGGTAGTTACTAGATAATCGGTAATGCTCACCCTCTGAATGATCTTATATGGGCCCCTGAACTTGGCAGATAAAGGTTGGCCAAAAAGGGGAGCAGGACCAAAACCTCATCACCGGGCTGAAACTCCCTCTCACGGGCTTTTCTGTCATACCAGTTCTTCATGGAGCTTTTAGCCACTGTCAAGTTTTGAGCGGCAAACTCACATGAGGATCTCAGCCGGGTTTTGAAATCTGAAACATACTTGAGGAGGTTTTGGTTCCCCTCCTGGCCAACTAGGCTATCCTGCAATAGTTGCAAAGGACCTCTTACCTGGTGACCGAAAACTAGCTCATTAGGGGAAAAACCCAGGGATTCAGTTGGAACCTCACGAGTAGCAAATAAAAGAAAAGGTACCCCCTTATCCAACTCAACTCCGGTCTCTGTACAATACTTACGTAACATTCCCTTTAATGTCTGATGATATCGTTCGAGAACCCCTTGACTCTCTGGGTGGTAGGTGCTAGACTTAACATGCTCGATACCCAACTCCTACAAAAACTGCTGAAAAATGTTAGAGGTAAAATTAATTCCTTGATCACTTTGCACCTCATGGGGGAAACCCATTCTGGTTAAGAATTTGAGCAGTTCCTTGATGACAGTTGGAGCAGAGGTAGTCCTTAAGGGTAGCGAGTTGCCATGTCCATAATAGTTAATAAATAATTGTTACCTTGGGAAATCTTAGGCTATGGGCCTACAATGTCCACTACCACCCGAGTAAAAGGATTCTCGAAGACGGGCAAGGGCACCAGAGGATGTACAGGCACCTTCTGATTGGGTTTTCCTGTCATCTGGCAAGTGTGACACACTCTACAAAACTCCACTACATCTGCACGGATTCCTGGCGAGTGAAAGTGGGCTCTGATCCTGTCTAGAGTTTTTCTCACACCTAGGTGTCCTGCCAATGGTATACAATGTGCCATTTCCAAGATATCTCTACGACAAGGTATGGGGACTACTACTTGATGGACGTCCCAGGCCCCATCATCGATTGTTCTGTGTGGCTGTCTCCATCTACGCCACAATACTCCTCCTTTGAGGTAGAAACATTCACCACCCTCCTTCTCACATTCCTCTTCACTCACGGCCCTGGCAGCTAACTCCTTGCATTCACTATCATCTCTCTGTAGCTCTACCAGGCCACTAGGACAATTTGGAGGGGTTTCATGGTCATCGGTAGGGTCAAAATGAGCCATAAAGGTGTCAGATAAATCCACCTCAGTCACATCATCAGGCACAGTTGGAGCGTCATTCACACTCTCATCATCCCTTTCATCAACTCTTACATTCGGTACATTTCTGTCTGAGGGAACTGCTACTTGAGACATTGAACGTGTGACAGCACACACATGGAAAACTGCTGGCATCTCCTTTTCGAGCTCACCGGTTAGTGGCTCGTTAACAGGGGAAAGAGACAAAATGGGGTCTGGTAGGACCTTCTCACCTGCTACATCATTCCCCAAAAGGAGTGTTACCCCGGGCACAGGGATATCTTGGGACCTACACAAAGCTATGGTGGCCTCACCCTGTAGTAACTCACATTCAATTTCGCCTTTTACCAAGTATGCATAAAATTGGCCTCCAGCACCTCTCATTACAACAGGTTCGCCAGGTGGGCACTCAGTGTAAGGATTCACCATGAGGGTGCTAGTAGAACCTGTGTCTCTCAGAATTTTTACCTCATGCATACAACCATTTAATATCACGTTGCCAGATGAAATAAAGGGACGGTAACTGTCCTGCACTGATGGTGAAATTATTATTGGCTTAACCGTAGTGGGTTGTACCACACATGCTACTACACCCCTGTCTAGATGATTTACGTTAGCTGCTAGGTACTCCTTCTGTCGGGAGTCCTGCATTAAAGGAACTTTTGGTGCTAGGTACTCCTTCTGTCGGGAGTCCTGCATTAAAGGAACATATGGAGTTTGAGATACGGCGTCAACTGTCTGCCCCGATCTCTCTGTTCTCTCCTTGGCCCAGCACTGATAAGCTAGGTGGCCTCTCTGGCCACAAAAAGTACATACTTTAGGGGATACAGGAACGTTCCCTCTTTGAGCATTACTATTAATTTGGGCCCCACTTCTGTTACCATTGCCCTGAGTCGCATTTTTAGTTGGGGGAGCAATTCTATTTTGGCTAGCTGGGGAAGACGTTACAGGCTTGTGACTGGGTCTGTCAGATTTGTGATTGGGATACTTAAAATTAGAACTAGAATTATCGTAGGGCTTCTTTCCACGAAATTTGTTGTTGAGCACGTATGTGTCAGCCATGTCAGCGGCGTCGGCAAGACAATCTACCTTTTTCCCCCTTAAATAATAGGCTACAGAAGAATCAATTTTCCATAGGAAATTTTCTAACAGGACCAACTCCTTCAGATCGTTGTAGCTTGTGACTTTCTTACTCTTGACCCAATGATTGAAAGTTTTAGTCATGGTCCTGGCAAATACCTTATGGGTTTCTTCTACTTTCTTCTGGTTTTTACGGAAAGATTGCCTGTAAGCCTCAGGCTGCAATTGATAGGTTTTTAGGATAGCTTCTTTGAGATTGTCATAATCCTGCCTAACATCTGCTACTTCTGACAAATACGTGGCTCGAGCCTGCCCTGTCAAAACGGTTTGTAACATAAAAGGCCATTGATCTCTTGTCCACTTCATACCTCCAGCAACTTCCTCAAACAAAACAAAGAAATCCTGCACATTATCCTCAGTGAAAGGTGGAATGACACTAGTCATAGTCAATCCCAGAGGGGGAGCAATTAAGGGAGCATTTGTATCGACATTTAGTTGAGCTATACGATATTGATATTCACATTGTTCGGTCGTTGCTCTGGCTTTTATGCTGGCTTCTTCGGTATTTGCTCTGGCTTTTATGCTGGCTTCTTCGATATTTATTCTGGCTAGTTCTATTTTTAGTCTGGCTAGTTCCAGTACTTGATCACCGGTCAAACCAGGTGGCAATTGTTCATCAAGTTGGCCAGGTTTACTCGGGATCCCACCAACTGTTCCGTCACCCTCCTCGCCTTCTACAGGGAACAGGTGGGTTTTTATGGTCTGAGCCACCTCTACTTTGGACATGTTTGAGACAGTTAATTGGAGATGTGAGGCAAGCACTTTCAGTACGGATTTTGACAGACAGTCAATATCAGGGGCTGTGGGTTCTGATTCTATGAAAACTCGAGCATCTTCGTCATTAATTAGATCAGGCATGATTAATATTTGATTTTTAAGTAGTGAAACATAAATAAAACTGAGTGAAACTGTATGAAACGAATCCTGGCAAGGTCGCCACTCTTCTGTTACGTATCTTGATCCTCAAGTGGTTAACTTGATGAATCCTGATAGCACAGAGATATATATTAAGGTATCAGTCAGCTGAAGGCAAAACGAAAGTAAAATCTAATAAAAATATTTCCTGTTGTTGCTTCCTTTCCTTTTGGATCTTAGGACTTGGTATCCTTTATTGACTGATACTCTTTAATTATGGAAAAATACTGAAACTAATTAAAATCATGTAGTATTTTTAAAGGATTATTATTTAACCGAAGCTTAGTTTATATTTAATGTAGTTATTATTCTTGGTTCTTGTCTTACGTTAATAGTATTATATTATTATTATCATCAGGATTAATATCAAAGTCACATAAAAAGTTAGATATATATTTAATAATTAGTTAAATGTATTTCTTAACCACGTAACATTGAGGTTTGATTATGAGTAAATTAAGTTACAGGATCGCTTCATAGATTCGATTCAGGTCTCACTCAAATAAAATGAAAAGCAAAATAATATTTTGAAGCTAAAAGAATTTTCTTCAGCTTAGGAAATCACTAGAAGTAACATTAAAACAGCCATGTTAGTCTAAGGCGATATTACTAATAAGAGACAATAGCATCACCGTACTATGCACCGTTAAGCAATGTAAGCTTAATTAAAAGAAAATGAAAGAACTCTTAAGTATTAATATAAAACAATAATATTACTTTCATCATAACCCAACTACTTAAAGAGTTGCTTTAGTCCACAAGTCAGTCAACTAAAATAGTTAAATACATAATAGTAGCGTTAACGTTAATTCCCAATCAAATAGTTAAGTACATAATAGTAGCGTTAACGTCCCAATCACATATCTCACTAACCAACATAACGTAAGTGTTTACACCGAACACACTTAACACACACTTATATAATCTGACTGACAGTCACAATCCCATTATAATACTTCACCCCGTCTTCCTCCAGCTGCAAGTTCACCTTCCCAACTCCAAATGAGACTGATTTGAATGCCCACTACTCGGGTCTTATATACTAAACAATGATGGTGTAGGAACGAATCAGGAGGCGGGTGATGGTGCGCGCCCCAATCACAGCTCCTCTGGTTGCGTAAGAGGTGCGTGGTCCAATGGAGTCTCCTGGCGTCGATCATACGTCATAGCGTCGGGTCATCGAAGTAGTTTGCAGGGTCCCCTATGACGCACGCAGGTGTGAAGGCTTCTTTGCTGGTATGCGGACGAGCTGGTTTCCCCCTCGCTGGTTCGCTCGCTGGTCTGCTTCGCCGCCGGGGTAGTTTGGGACTCCTTCAACTCTTAATTCTAACTCTTATATAAACATACAGGGCTCCGTATGTCAGAATATATATATATATATATATATGTATATATATATATATATATATATATATATATATATATATATATATATATATATATATATATATATATATATATATATATATATATACTGTATATATATATATATATATATATATATATATATATATATATATACTGTATACTGTATATATATATATATATATCTATATATATATATATATATATATATATATATATATATATTATTATTTTGTTTATGTGAGTGAGGGAAACAAAAGGCAGAACTGCTTGTGGCGAATGCCTCCCCCAGAGTTGAAAGAGTGACAGGGCCAAAATCAAGGGAAGTTCGAGCCAAAATGCCTGGAAACACGGAGTTTGAAGCAATTTAAGTTAAAGGAAGAGGGAAAGACTGATTCTGGGAGAGAGTTCCAGATATCAGCAGTTGAATATAATTCATATTTGTTTTCACCAACTCACCCATTTCAGATTGAGAATAACGTTTTACTCTTGGGTTGGAGAGTTGCACAGATTTGGTGTGTGTTTGTGTTGCAAGACGGGTGCTACATGCTCTTCCGAAGAGGGGGTGCTATACACTGAGAGAGCTCTGAGGAACACTGATTATTGTAATAGCGGTAGAATAGTGAGAGAGATGCAACATTGCGGCAAAGAGAGAGAGACTGCAGATTATTGGTGAGTGGACGTTAGTTAATGAGACTGAAGGCTTTCTTTTCTACTCTATCTAGAAGAGCTGTGTAAGAGGATCCTCCCCACACATGTGAACAATACTCATTACATGGATGCACTGTGCCCCTGTACAGAGCAAGAAGCTACACAAGGGTAAAGAACCCTTGGAGGCAGTTGAGCACACCCAGTTTATGGGAAGCTGTTTTTAGGAAGCGTATATATAAACATATATGTATATATATATATAGTAATATCCGTACCTACCGGATGTCATGTGACCAGACCAACCTGTTGAACGTGACTTTACAACTACTACCTCATGGCAACAACTCATCCTGCTTACGTGACAAGAGAGAGAGAGAGAGAAAGAGGGGGAGAGTGGCCCGGCTACTCTCATTCCTCGCTTTCCCGCCAAAACTTGGGTGAGAGGGGTGGGGCACCTGTGACGTGACGACCTTCTAACACCTGGTTGGCTCCACTACACCTGCTTCTCACCTGTAATTGGTCGACGTGTTTCCTGAATTCTGACTGGTTCCGGCACCTGCTTCCTGACTCCTGATTGGATTAGCTAGGTCCAGGGAACGATATATAAGCCGGGGATTTGATAATTCAAACTAGTACATTCATAGCTGGGAGGTGGAAAGACCTGTATGGAGAGAACAGGCTTGTATAGATAGGTTTCTAGTTTAATTCAGTGAGTTGCAGAACCGCTTGTGATCTCGTGATCATTAATTAACCAGAGGTATGTCGAAAACATACACTCCTTTGATTTAAGATTTTGTAATTGGAGAATCATAGATGTTAATTGGAGAAATCATATATGTTTAATTGGAGAGATATATATTTTGAATTACTGTTTAATTTTGGTGATTAGAATTAATGTTTGATTCAGAGATGATTTGTGATTGAATATTCTACTTTACTTATTAACAATTAACTAACTTGATGTAAAGCTATTGTCATTCATAATTAATGATTAAGCCTTGTATAAGTTAAATACTTACCTGACTATTATTCGGAATAGGCATTGTAAAAGTCCTAAGCCTACTAAACTTTAATTTGTACTTTAGTGAAATCAAAACGTATGCAAAACGATTCTGAACTCTATCATAACTTTCATTACTTATTATTTTGATTAAATGTAAAATACCTTTATTACGTTTATAAATACAATTCTATTTTATATGTGACTTTATAATATTTCCTTACCATTTTTATTTAGTCAAATGTCTTTCAGTAATAAGAATAAATAAGATAAAATACTAAAGGAGAATAATAATGAAAAACTAAGAATAACGAGATAACATAGAAAGAATAAAACAATCTTTAAAGGGTTAACAAACTTAAATTAATTATATATGAAAGATCTTAATACTTTGCTGATAATCAAGATTAATTGAGATATTCTAGTGTCTTAAAACTTTGCTTACATACCAAACTTTTGTATTCGTAATTAATAGCCTCTTTCATATTAAAACATTCAATGTAACTTGTTACGATCCAGGTTCTCAAAGACACAGGGCTCTTCAACATTGGACTAGATAATGGCAAAATGCAACAACGGTAACACTAGATCCAACCCCTGCCTTAAACACTGGAAAACAAAACACCATTACCGCCCTGAGTCGTGCCTGGACAACGAGGTATCCTATGACTCGGTAACTGGTGCACACAAACTAGGCTGACGCTCGATGAAACAGCCTATTCTCAAACAGTAAAAGATTACTCGATTAGGTTACACAAAGAAAAGATAGTTAACAGGATTAATTAACATTACGGTAGATACTCAAATACCTGGCACTCCTGTATTAAAGAAAGTGCAATGCTAGTCCTGCAACATCAACTGGAAACTTCTGAAATAAGTCTGATGCTGGGAAGATGTTCGTAAAGAATCTTGAACAATTATAATGCAGAATACGGGTCACAATAAATACTAGGACATATAGTAATAATAGGCAGGCGAATAATAAAGACTGCGCAAAGGTAGTAATCTCGACAACTAAAGAAATACTTCGTGACACAACGCAACAGCCTACTAGGGTTGTGCAACTCAACAACAACCTCGGCTCAAAAGTGCAGTGAATAATAATGTTGCATACATATAATAATGGGGGCTTATCTCTAACCAGTGTCTGCTCAGTTAATAAAGTCTAGCTGGGGTATCAAGGCAGGGCAACAATGGGCGAGCATGCGGCTCGTAGCCTAACGTTGTCCGAAGGTGGTATAATGAAGATTACGTTATATGACGGGGATGCTCTCTTGATAAATCTAGGTCTCTAGTACCTAGTTCTATCCTGGCGATCCCTAAGAAGTCAACACAAAGAGGCAGCACTATGTTGTGAGGGATAGGCTATGGCCCTCTCACACCACAGCGCTGTGCTCGCAAAGTAAACCCACCCGAAGACAACTTAGGCTCCCACAGTACCTGTCGATGTCGTGCAGGGCTTAGCTAACACTACACACATCGGAGACAACGACACAGTAACCTTACCCCTAGTCTAGCTTTAAATAACCAAGCAGAATCACTCAACACCTTGCCAGGGAGACATATACCGGTCTACAACCTTTCCGAGAGAGGACACATACGGAAAAGTCCGTCTCTCCAAACCTCAATAAAGCCTAATACATGGAAATATCTGAGAGCTTCGCGTACAATACGACTGGTCGACGGTGAACGTCTATGCTGAAACCAGAAGGGATGTTGAGTTTACTAAAGATTAGAGAATGAGAAAGGAGAAGTCGAGAGAGAGAAATAGTATGCAAAGTGGCGAGTATGGGGGACAGAATTGCAAAGGATGTAGACGATACGCGTGTCAGGCAAGCTCTGAGCTGGTAAAAAACACGAGGCCGCGATGGGCAGGGACTAGTTGACCACCCGGCCGCCAACGCCGTCAGCGCCCAAGCGAGCCGCGTGATAGCTCACCCCGCTGCCAGGTGTACCCCCTCACCCTCTCTCGCTCGCCTCCCACACAAGCAACATTTATATTATAGCGAATATAAAATATAAAGCGCGGTCACAGACCAAAACAAAGACCATTTCTAGACTGTCTGTGGCAACACGAAACTAATAACATAAAGCAGATCATTCTAGGACAACTGTAGCCCATCCCCCCATCCTGGCCAGCGCTAGCGAGCTGCAATGCCCCACGCAACCATTCTGTTAACGCCGGGAGGCGTCACACCCCCCCCAAGATATGGGACACTCAACCATGGGCCCATATCTGAACAGACAGATTGTCGCTAGAATCTGCCACTCCTAACCACTCTGCCACTCATGGAATGCAAGCTCAGTCTCCTCAAAAAAACAAAAACAACAACATTTATATATATATAAAACAAAATCTTATCACCCTTCCCAAACATAATACATTAATTCATAACATTGTGCTCCCAGAGCGAGCTTTAGAAGCACAGATTACTGAGGGAAAATCATCTGCACTCAGTACTCAGCTACAATATTATCTTAAAATTAATTATTAAAAAGAAAGAGTTTTTATTTAATTTTTCATATTTTATTTTAATGTTGTTGTTTTTTGGCGGCTACTATAGATGTAGCCTAATTTTGTTTTCTTTTCTAATCAAAGCCAACAACTCCTGCCCTGCGACCCTACGCTGATGCTACACACGCGAGCCAACAAGCACCAGCGCAAAAATACACCGCGAGCCAAGACAGGAGGCTATACCAACATACTGTGGTAGCCTACCCCGGATCCTCCACCCGCGACAAACAGTCCGCAATCACATTCTCACAACCGGCAATATGGCGAATGTCTAAGTTGTACTCTTGCAACATGAGCGACCATCTGGTCAGCCTCATATTCCGGTTGTGGAATTGATTGAGGAATTTAAGCGGGTGGTGGTCGGTATACACTACCACGACTGGCCCATAGGCAGGAACATAGACCTCAAAGTGTCTGAGCGCTAACACGATTGCCAACAGTTCCTTTTCAACAACCGAATAGTTTTTCTGTGCTGAATTAAATTTCTTTGAAAAGAAACTGACTGGATGCTCAAGACCTTCCTCGTCTGTCTGCAAAAGTACGACACCAGCCCCTACTCCGCTGGCATCAGCGCCAACTGAAATGGTCGTTCAAAGTCCGGGGCCCTGAGGATAGGGTGAGTGCATAAAAGGTGTTTAACTACTCGAAACGCCTGCTCACACTCAGGTGCCCAGCGGAACTTTTTATCTTTAGCTTGTAGATCTGTCAAAGGAGCTAACACAGTAGAATAACCTCTTATAAAGCGGCGGTAATACCCAATCATGCCCAAAAATCTCATGATCTGCCGCTTGGTGGTCGGCCTGGGGAACAAGTCGATAGCCTGTATCTTCTGTTGGGGCGGGCTCACCTGCCCTAACCCAACCACAAACCCCAGATACTGCACCGTGGCTTGCACAAAGTCACACTTGCCCAGATTAACCACCAAGCCTGCTTTACTAAGTTGACTAAATAAGGCTTCTATGTGCTCACAGTGACTTTGGAAATCGTTGTCATAAATGATCACGTCATCAAGGTAGACAGTACAGTTTGGGATGTCTGCTACGATGTCGTTCATTAAGCTCTGGAAAGTGGCCGGTGCATTTTTCAGACCATATGGCATCACGTTGCAACGGTAAGTACTGCCATCCACCACAAACCCGCACACCTCTTTAGCCCGCTCAAACCGAGACTCTCTCCAGGTACTTCTCTTGCCGCGAACAAAAACCTCTTGCGGGTAACCATACCGCGAGCAATACAAGAGCAGGTTCTGGACAACAGTTTTCGCCGTGCCATTTCTCATTGGATATGCATCAGGATAACGAGTGGCCACATCCATGATAGTTAATAGACATTTATTACCGGCACTAGTAGGGGTTAGGGGTCCAACCATATCAATGATGACCTTACTGAAGGGCGGTCCACTGACAGGAATGGGGTGCAACGGGGCTCTCGGAATTGTTTGGTTAGGTTTTCCAACCCTCTGGCACGTATGACACCTTGCTATCCAGGTTACCACCTGCCCCTTCAACCCCGGCCACCAAAACAATTTTTCTAAAGCCGCCACCGTTTTTCTCACCCCTAGATGTCCTGCCTGTGGTATGTCATGCGCCAACCTCAGTAGGCTATCCCTGCACTCCCGTGGCACCACCAACTGGTCCACTACTCCGGACCCCTCTTGCTAACTACGTTTAGGGTCTTGAAAACGCCTATAGAGGATGCCTTCTAAAAAAAAAAAATCTCCTGGCTGTGCATCGCCGTCCTCGTCGAGCTCTACAGCTCCATTAGCACACGTTTGGAGCTCAGGGTCCTCTAGTTGCAACCGACGTATATCTGAGGGTGCCAAGCGATCTAACTGCTCCCGGAGCAATGCATGGCCTTCCCCGATACTGGGCTGCTCCCTCTGTCTCTCTCGATGTACATAACGTTGCTGTCGTGGAGACTCGTCATGCTCAGCCTCGTCACTCTCGATGACAGGCCCAGGGGCTACTCCAGAATTAAGTAATGGTGCTAATACTGAATCACCCAGGAGAGCCGCCGAGTCAAAACTCTTAAAACCAACTCCAGCTTTAGCCTCCTCCTGTTGATCGTTCCTCCGCTGGTCTGAAGACGGAGGACTAGGCTGTGACACTTTAGCTGCCCGAGCTCGGGTGACAACACACGCCATGGGTTGTGTCTGGCACCGCTCGACCCACTCTTGCTCTTCCCTACTCACGTCGGCCGGCCTCTCGGCAACGACTAAGGGTAGAACCTCAGAAGCGGGCATTGCAAAGTCGTTGCCGAGAAGAAGGTCGACGCCCTCCACTGGCAGTTTCTCCACAATCCCGACATCCAATTCACGTGCCACACCATCCACCTCCAACTCCAACCGCACCAGCGGGTATGACCGAGTTGCATTAATACCCTGCACCACTACCACCCGAGCTGCGTTTATAGGGTAGCCAGTCAAGTTTTTCATCAGAGTCTGGGAAGCACCTGTATCACGCAAGACCTCTACTCCATGCTTGCGCCCCGCCCACATCACGCAACCCCGCCCTCTATGGTCGCAAAAAACATCCTGAGCATGGTTCGAGCCTCCCAGGTGCTTCTGCATTGGCTGTGCCTCAGCCTCTGACGAACTGCCCCGGGCAAACTCAGATGACTTCGGAGACACACCAATGTTGCAGGCCAAAGACACAGCTGCTGTAGGTGGTTTGCTAGGACAGACTCTTGCAAAGTGCCCCTTTTTATGACTATGATAACACTCCAACTCCCCTTTGGGCTTCCCTTGGTACTGGGAAGGGCCCGGCCCCTTCTTAAATGGGACGGTGCTAGTCTTGTGGTCAGTCTTGGTATCATGGCTCTTGTACTTGTTTGCATAAGGTATATCACTAACTCGGGGGGGTGGGGCGTCACGCCCCTTGTTACCTGCCTCACTACGCTGGGCAGACCCGCACCCACGAATTAGTGATAGCCGGAGGTCAGCCATCTCAGCTGCCTCCTGTAGAGTTTTTGGTTGCTTTTCTTTAAGGTTTAACGTCAGGTCGCCGCCCGTGCATTTGAAAAACTGCTCTAAAAGCACCAACTGTTTAATGTCATCAAACGTAGTAGCTTTCTCCGACCTCAGCCAATTCCCAAAAGCATCGGACAGCTCCCGGGCATGCTCCAAAAAGGTGCTCTCCCGACCCTTGGTAACACCCCAGAACTTCAACCTGTACGTCTCTGGTTGTAGTTCGTATGCTCTCAGGACAGCCTCCTTGAGTTCCTCGTAGATAATACACGACTCTATCGGCAATGCATCATAAGCCCTGAGTCCCTTGCCCACAAGTCTAGAGGAAACAAGGGCTGCCCACTTCTCCCCAGGCCACTGATGGATATGGCACTTCTTCTCGAAGCGTGTGAAAAATTCTGTTACACCACTCTCATCAAACACCGGAACCAGTTTCAATAAGTGCGAGAGAGACTGCTCATGAACACGGTTACCAGCCCCAAGTCGCTGTCCCGTTGTCTCTACTCGCGACTTCTTTACGTCCATGTCGGCACAGTACCTAGTCGACTCAGCTTGGATTTTTGCTAGCTCTATGTGCTCATGACTGATAGTTTTTCTCTCTTCTATCTTGGCTAATTCTATTTGCTGCTGGATCTTAGCTAATTCGAGCTGAAGCAATAATTCTGGAGTTAACCCTTGAGGAGGTGAAGGTGCTACAATGTTTGAAATTACCGGTGGTCCCCCCAGGGGCAACCCACCCTGCCAGTCACCACCCACCTGTGGAAGCGTACCCGGGGTCGGCAAACCACTGGGATGGCTGGGAGTCGAGTGTAGGGGAAGCATGGCCGAAGGGCTCTGAGCACTCAACCCATCTCGCTCACCAGTCACCTGCCCAGTACACACATTTTCAAGTTATCCTTGGTCATGCTGCCAGTAACCGCATGACCGATAGCTGTGGCCAGGCATTGAAGACCGTACCGATCCATACCCTCCAACCGCTCGGCAGTAACAGGCCATTGCAAAAATATTCTAGCATCCTCCTCACAGTTCACCCGATTAACCCTTTCATCATACTGTTGTTCCTCAGTCTCGACATTACGTACTGTGTTTCCATTCTCCTCTGACCCGGTATAAGACATGATGCTCACAAAAATTTCTCACCACAATATTCAGAAAAGAAGTACCCCAAACTCTTATGTAGCACTATTCACTTGCCAAAAATGTCTGAAGACTCTCAAGTGCTATACTACTTTGCCAAAAAAAAATTAACGTGCCCACTATATTCCTCAATAAAACAAATGACCACAATAATCCTGCAATTATCTCTTAGTTCACAAGATCCTGAGCTAGGTCGCCATTTGTTACGATCCAGGTTCTCAAAGACACAGGGCTCTTCAACATTGGACTAGATAATGGCAAAATGCAACAACGGTAACACTAGATCCAACCCCTGCCTTAAACACTGGAAAACAAAACACCATTACCGCCCTGAGTCGTGCCTGGACAACAAGGTATCCTATGACTCGGTAACTGGTGCACACACACTAGGCTGACGCTCGATGAAACAGCCTATTCTCAAACAGTAAAAGATTACTCGATTAGGTTACACAAAGAAAAGATAGTTAACGGGATTAATTAACGTTACGGTAGATACTCAAATAACTGGCACTCCTGTATTAAAGAAAGTGCAATGCTAGTCCTGCAACATCAACTGGAAACTTCTGAAATAAGTCTGATGCTGGGAAGATGTTCGTAAAGAATCTTGAACAATTATAATGCAGAATACGGGTCACAATAAATACTAGGACATATAGTAATAATAGGCAGGCGAATAATAAAGACTGCGCAAAGGTAGTAATGCTCGACAACTAAAGAAATGCTTCATGACACAACGCAACAGCCTACTAGGGTTGTGCAACTCAACAACAACCTCGGCTCAAAAGTGCAGTGAATAATAATGTTGCATACATATAATAATGGGGGCTTATCTCTAACCAGTGTCTGCTCAGTTAATAAAGTCTAGCTGGGGTATCAAGGCAGGGCAACAATGGGCGAGCATGCGGCTCGTAGCCTAACGTTGTCCGAAGGTGGTATAATGAAGATTACGTTATATGACGGGGATGCTCTCTTGATAAATCTAGGTCTCTAGTACCTAGTTCTATCCTGGCGATCCCTCAGAAGTCAACACAAAGAGGCAGCACTATGTTGTGAGGGATAGGCTATGGCCCTCTCACACCACAGCGCTGTGCTCGCAAAGTAAACCCACCCGAAGACAACTTAGGCTCCCACAGTACCTGTCGATGTCGTGCAGGGCTTAGCTAACACTGCACACATCGGAGACAACGACACAGTAACCTTACCCCTAGTTTAGCTTTAAATAACCAAGCAGAATCACTCAACACCTTGCCAGGGAGACATATACCGGTCTACAACCTTCCCGAGAGAGGACACATACGGAAAAGTCCGTCTCTCCAAACCTCAATAAAGCCTAATACATGGAAATATCTGAGAGCTTCGCGTACAATACGACTGGTCGACGGTGAACGTCTATGCTGAAACCAGAAGGGATGTTGAGTTTACTAAAGATTAGAGAATGAGAAAGGAGAAGTCGAGAGAGAGTAATAGTATGCAAAGTGGCGAGTATGGGGGACAGAATTGCAAAGGATGTAGACGATACGCGTGTCAGGCAAGCTCTGAGCTGGTAAAAAACACGAGGCCGCGATGGGCAGGGACTAGTTGACCACCCGGCCGCCAACGCCGTCAGCGCCCAAGCGAGCCGCGTGATAGCTCACCCCGCTGCCAGGTGTACCCCCTCACCCTCTCTCGCTCGCCTCACACACAAGCAACATTTATATTATAGCGAATATAAAATATAAGGCGCGGTCGCAGACCAAAACAAAGACCATTTCTAGACTGTCTGTGGCAACACGACACTAATAACATAAAGCAGATCATTCTAGGACAACTGTAGCCCATCCCCCCATCCTGGCGAGCGCTAGCGAGCTGCAATGCCCCACGCAACCATTCTGTTAACGCCGGGAGGCGTCACAAACTTTAAATAGTTTACTGATTAAATATTGTGACGCACCCCAGTGCTGTGCAACGCAACCTGATTGTACTCCTTGGTACTCGACTGTACTGCCCGTGATCTGGCTACCGTCAGCCGCAATGTATATTGAGTGTGACAACTTATAACTATGTTCTTTGTATCTCTGCAAAGGTCTCGTCATGTGCTAACCAGTGGTGGGTTTTGTTTTAAGCCATGTCGAGACCTTCCATTTAATATGTAGTATCAATAGAGAAGTTGATAGATAGGATAATGGGAGTTCAGAGAGAGAGAGTGAGTTAGGCTTCAGAGCAAGAGGGTAGCAACGCGCCGCGCTGCCGGCCGGGTGGTTGCCAGACGTATGGACTGGTTGGCAGCCTTGCGCTTATAGCTAGGCGCGATAGGGTTGGTAGTCCATTGTTGCCTGCCTGGGCTGGGCCCATGTTGTCGTACAGCACACTGCCTGGAGGTTGGCTGCGTGTTCTATGATCAGGTTGCCTAGAACCTTTGAGATTCTAACATCCCTTGCTCTCTCTCCCAACTTCTCACGGTTGCACTCTTTCTCTCTGACGACATTACTCTCATTTCATTCTTCTCTCTATTTAAATGCATAACCTTCCCTTGAGGTCCTAAAGGGGTTTCAGCACTCACCTCTCGTATTACTCTTAGGACAAGCATATATTTACATGTATTAGATTTAAGGGGTTAATGTGAACAGCGATCTTCTTGATGAGGATAGTTTGTGAACGTTCTACATGTTCACGAGTTATATGCCCTGCTCATCATCCCATTTGTGACTAGACTGGTGCCATGTGTAAGAGCCCGACCATGCCCAGGAGTTGTCTGTAGAGGGACGAGGACTTAGCCTTGATTTGCATACCGAGCCAGGAGCGAGTGTAGCACCCGAGACTACAGCTCGCTCATAGTGCCGGTATAGTAGAGTAACGTAATTTATCTGTCCTTGTGTTCTCTACAGTCTTCTCCTGGGTTCTCGCTTTCGGTGCTGGGACTCGTTGTTCCTGTGACTTGGCCTGCTAGCTAGAACACATGGGGATGATGAGTGGGATATATCTTTATTTTACTATGCATTGCAGCTCTCTTTAAGTATATATCTATAACACTTTACAATACACATTACTCACACACAAGACAACACTATTAATACTTTCATGTATCAATTAACTGCACTGTCGTTTTGCTGCTGTGTCCGGAGTTCTGTTGCGTAGGGCGCATACGGACTCGGAGGGGAGACAGAGTGAGAGAAGCGAAGTAGCCTATGCGGTAGTAGGCTACCGGCGCAGTACTGTTGCCTGCAACCTTTTAGTTATTCCAAGTATAGATTCATTATTATAATAAGTGACTACTGTTTATGTTCCTCCCATGTGTATTATTAGGTATCTACTGGATCATGAACATCTTGTATGCTACATGCTAGTGCATGTTAGTAGGGGACAGTTAGTGTAGTGCACGCGCTTTCAAGTAGGCGTGTACATTTGTCATTTAGCATTTCACTGTCATACCTTTAGCCTGCTTCTATTCTACATTATTAGAGGCTTAATATTAACGTAGTTTCTTGAGTATTGCATTTCTTTAGTAATAACGTAACCTATAAATGTCTGAGGGAGTTTAGCCTCATAGCCTACCCCTGTTGTACACTTTCGCCGAGTTAAGGTACCTCGTTACCGTAGACGATAATTCTGTAGGGCGTTGGTGCTTTTGTTGTCTGGAGCATATAGTATTTGGGACTGGAATCGAGCGTGTCGTTGTCACTTAAGCCATTTCTGTCCTACGATCAAGAATCCCGAATATGTATTGCCGATCCAGCCGTAACAAAATGGCGACCTTGCACAAGATTCAGTAGTGTCCTATCACATGTTTTTTGGAGAACTATTCTATGCTACCTAGTAGAGGTGGCTAGAATTTTCTTGCATATTGGAGGAATTTTTATTGTGTCATTATTGTATTGGTGGACTTGCAGATTGTTTCGTTAGGTGTCTAGAGTAGAGTCATTCAAGCATCTTTAACATTTTGTAAGTCGAGACTTCAATTAGTAATAAGCACTTTTTTGTTTTTATGAACAGCAATTGTATAACCAGCACTATGTCTAATGACTCATCATTTACGGGGGAGGACAACACGGTACAGCCTAGTGACCAGCAAGTACAGCAGATATTTAGGGAGGGGAGTGTTATAAGTGGAGAGAGGGATGCCCGGGCATTTTTGCAGACACCTTTGACCGAACAGCGCCTGCAGGCTATTGATTGTTACGGTCTTCGCTGTTTAGCCACGGTTTTGGGGCGGGACTGTCCTGACAGTTGGCCCAAGAAGAATTTGGTGGCATGTTTGTTGGGTGATGGCGATGGGGCGGTGGGTTGGAGTGGGGTCTTGGGGGGTTCCCTCCAAGCCTCCATTCCACTCTACCCCTGAGCTGGGCCCTCAGCCAGCGAGTCTTAGCACGATGCAGCAGGAGGGTTCTCAATGGCAAGCTGGCTTACCCGTAAACACGTCTCGGTGTGGATCCCCCATTTTGTGCTCTCCCCCCCCAGGCCTGTCTCCTGAGATGTTATTTCAGCTAGAACTAGCTAAGCTTAAGTTGCGAGAGAGTCAACAGGCTAGTATAGAATGGATTAAGCTGCAGGAGACTCAGATACAACAGGCTAGTATAGAACGGATTAAGCTGCAGGAGACTCGGATACAACAGGCTAGTATAGAACGCATAGAGGTTGCTAGAATCCAAGCCAATCAGGATGCAACCAGGTACCAGGCTGAAATGGATGTCGAGAAGTCTAGAGTAGAGACCACGGGGCGTCATCTTGGTGGTGGGCACCGGGTTACAGACTCGCTTTCGCATTTAATTAAGTTAGTACCCGCATTTGATGAGACAGCAGTGACTGAGTTTTTTGCTCGTTTCGAAAAGAAGTGTCGTGAGTATGACTGGCCGGAGGTTAAATGGGCAGCATTAGTTTCATCACGTCTAGTGGGTAAGGGGTTGAAAGCCTACGATGCACTGTCACTGGACGAGAGTGTCGTGTATGGACTGGTGAAGGAGGCTGTGCTCCGGGCCTACGAACTGCAACCCGAAACTTATAGATTGAAGTTCCGTGGCGTGAATAAGAAGAGCGACGTCAGTTTTATGGAGCACGCACGGGACTTAACAGATGCATGTAATAACTGGTTTCGGTCCGAGCACGCAGAGTCGGCTGAGGAAATTAAGCAACTTTTCTATCTGGAACAGTTTTACAAATGTACTGGAACCGATCTAACGCTGAACATTAAGGAAAAATGTCCCAAGACAGTAGAGGAGGCTGCCAAGATGGCAGACCTCAGATTATCATTGATTCGTGGTTGCGGTGCCGCTCAGAGGGCTGAGTCAGGGCAGAAGGGGCGCTATACCCCACCCACCAGAGTTTTCGATAATAACAAATCCTATGACACACATAACCACACTAAAAGCATTGCACCTAATAACACCTACAAACACAAGCCTCTCCCGTTTACTAAAGGTCAGGCCCCTTCTTCGCCCGCACAAGGGAAGAAGCCCATTGGGGATGTGAAATGTTACAAATGTCAGAAGCTAGGCCATTATTCACGTGAGTGCCCTAGTAACACTCCCGCTAAGCCGGTGTCATTGGTTCACAGTATCGGTGTGTCTCTGAAGGCTGCAGCAACTGCCCGGGGTAGGTTGTCAGCAGCTGAGGCACACGCGGTAAAGAAGCGTACGGAAGGCTCGACACCTGTCCGGGACACTTTCTGTAGCCATCGGGGACACGGGTTTGTGAGCTGGGGGAGTGAACTACGGAGGGTTGACTTGTTGAGGGATACGGGGGCTTCGCAAACTTTGTTGAGGAACTTCACAGGGAAACCGATAAATGCGGCCAGAGTTGTTGTGGTGCAGGGTATAAATGCTACGAGGTCATACCCACTTGTGAGGTTGGAGTTGAGAGTGGGAGAGGTGTGCAGGGAGCTGGATGTAGGGATCGTTGAGTGTTTGCCAGTTGAGGGCGTCGACCTTCTTCTCGGCAACGACTTTGCGGTGCCCACTTCCGGGACTCCACCCTTAGTCGTTGCCGAGAGGGCGGCCGACGTGGATGGTGAGAATCGGGAATGGGTTGGGAGGTGCCAACAGGATGAGATGGCCTGTGTGGTAACCCGATCTCGCTCTGCGGCTCCTGCACAGCCTAGCACTCAACCTCGGGGACAGTGGAGGAAGGATCAGGAGAAGGTTGCTAAGGGCAGGAAAAGGGACATTGATTCTGCTGCACTTCCCGGTGATTCGGTACTTGGACCTATAATAAACACGGGAGTTGACTCTGGCCCAGATATGGTGTGTAACAAGGCAGAGTTGGGTAAGACTTCGCGTGAGGCAAGAACTGTAGCGAGAGCCACTAAGGCAGTAGAGCCTACTAGCCGGGGTAATGTCTTATTACAAAACCATCTTGATGCATTGACGCCCGGGGACATTAGTGAGCAGCAGCTGCAAGACGCTAGCCTAGCTCGTTATAGCAATGGTGCCATAGAGTTGGAGGAAGATGGGGATGCGAAGCCGGGAGATTTCTTTAGGCTCAACAGGATATTGTACCGCAGATTTTTAGACCCCAAATCGAAGTGGGAGGGCGGTGCGAGGGTAGTAGACCAGGTGGTTGTTCCAAATAAGTATAGAGAGTCCTTATTGTGTCTGGCGCATGATGTGCCGGTGGCGGGTCATTTGGGGGTAACAAAAACATTGGCGGCATTGGGCAGGTTTTTCTGGTGGCCTGGGGTCAAGGCTGATGTCTGTGCATGGGTGGCTGGGTGTGCGACCTGCCAGACAACGGGGAAGCCTAACCAGACAATCCCGAAGGCACCTTTGTTTCCCATACCTGTCACCGGGCCTCCGTTCAGCAAAGTTGTAGTAGATTTGGTTAGCCCTTTCCCGCCTACTAGTAGTGGCAATAAATTCCTGTTGACAATCATGGATGTGGCTACGAGATACCCGGACGCATACCCCATGAGAAACGGCTCGGCAAAGGCAGTTGTTAAAAACTTATTATTGTTCTGTTCCCGCTATGGATTTCCACGTGAGGTGCAGTCAGACCAGGGGAGCAATTTTACATCCAAATTGTTCAAGCAAACCCTTCAGTTGCACGGTATATGTTCTGTAGTGTCGTCAGCCTACCATCCCGAGAGTCAGGGAGTCTTGGAGCGGTGGCACTCGACCCTGAAGAGTATGCTACGCTGTTACTGTGCAGAACATGACACTGATTGGGATTTGGGTCTGCCGTATGTTCTGTTCGCTGCACGTGAAGTCCCAGGAGAGAGCCTGGGGTTCAGTCCAAATCAACTAGTCTTTGGCCATAATGTGAGAGGACCTTTAAGTATGGTGAAAGAGATCTGGGAGGGCGAAGAGAAGCCGGGGTCTGTACTTAAATATGTCCTTGAGAGCCGGGAGAGACTTATAGGTTGCATGGCAGTGGCAGGTAATAACTTGGTTAATGCACAGGCGGTCATGAAGCACCAGTATGACGCCAAGGTGAAGCTTCGGGAGTTTTCGGTGGGTCAGGAGGTAATGTTGCATTTACCTTTGCCTGGACACCCCCTTTCTGCCAAGTTCATTGGGCCATATGTGGTGGCTAAGAAACTGTCCGACCTTGATTATCTCGTTGCAACACCTGACCGTAGGAAAAAAACATCAGTTATGTCATGTTAACCTCATGAAAGAGTATGTGAGACGCCCCTCAGAGCCTCTCACTGTCCCTGTGCTGGCCTGCAGCGGCCAGGGTGGAGAAGGAGGTTGGGACAGTCATGCTGCTGAGGAGGATAGCTGGGACTGTGTCATTTCCGCGGAACAGTGGGCGGGGAATACTGAACAAGAGGCTAGGCAAGCTGTAAGTCACCTGCCTGAGCACCAGGGTGCTGCTGTCCTAGGCCTGTTCAGGTCATACCCCTCTGTTTTCGCCGAACACCCAGGTCTCACTACTCAGGTAACGCACGACGTGGACGTCGGTGATAATGTGCCCTTCAAGTCAGTGCCCTACCGTGTGCCCCCGGTAAAGTTGCCAGCTTTACGGGAGGAGTTAAAGTACATGGTTGAGAGAGGGATGATCACTGAAGGTTATGTGAAGTGGACATCACCCGTCACGTTGCAGCCAAAACCTGACGGCAAGGTGCGGTTCTGCATAGATTTTCGTAGGCTAAATGGCTTGACCACTACCAACCCTTACCCTTTGCCTCGAGTTGACGACAGCGTGGACAAGATAGGGAATGCAAAGTACCTTACTAAAATTGATCTTGTAAAAGGCTACTGGCAAGTACCCCTGTCGGACCGAGCTAAGCAAGTTTGTGGTTTTGTGGTAGATGGCAAGACCTACCAATGTAACGTAATGCCTTATGGGCTTAAGAACGCACCTGCCACGTTTCAGAACCTGATGAACGATATTTGTGACGAAATCCCTAACTGCACGGTCTACCTTGATGACGTGATAGTATATGATGACGATTTTGAAAATCACCTAAGGCACTTAGAGACCCTGTTTAGGAAGTTGCACGATGCTGGGCTGGTGGTGAACCTGAGGAAGTGCGAGTTTGTAAAGGCTACTGTGCAGTATCTTGGCTTTGTGGTCGGGTTAGGCCGGGTGTGCACCCCCCTGAGCAAGATACAGGCTATCAATATGTTTCCCAGGCCCACCACTAAGCGCCAGGTCATGCGGTTCCTAGGTATGATAGGCTATTATAGGCGCTTCATCCGGGGATACTCTACTGTCTTAGCACCGTTAACTGATCTACTGTCGAAGTCAGTGAAGTTCTGTTGGGCTGCGGAGTGTCAGAGGGCTTTCGACCTAGTCAAGCACCTGCTGTGTACACATCCGATTTTGAGGGCCCCAGACTTCTCCAGGAGTTTTCAGCTGGCGACTGATGCCAGCGGTGTGGGTGCAGTGTTACTGCAGACTGATTCCGAGGGCTTGGAACACCCAGTGAGCTTCTTTTCTCGCAAGTTTAATTCGGCACAAAGGAATTACTCGACTATAGAGAAGGAGCTTCTGGCTATCGTTTTGTCGCTCAAACATTTCGAAGTTTATGTTCCAGCCTACGGCCCGGTAGTGACGATTTATACGGACCATCATCCCTTGAAATTCCTAAATCAGTTTCACAATCGGAATATGCGGTTGACCAGGTGGTCCCTAATGCTCCAAGAGTATAATCTCAACATTCAGCATATTGCCGGGAGTGAGAACGTGATAGCAGATTGTCTATCAAGGGTTAATGATCCAAGATAGTCGTGCACGGTGTGTGGGTTGAGCAGGAGTAAAATTAGGCTATCATAACGCCGTCCAAAAAGATTATAAAACAATAAAATAAACGAGAAAACTCTTTCTTTTTTTTTAGTTTTGTAAGTCTTTATTGTTGTAGCATAAATGCGATATTGTGTTTTATGTATAATTCACACTTCAGTTGTTGTGCACCTTTTGCAATTAGTGGCAGCTAAGGGTAGCAGGTCGGTTGGTTGCCTGTCAGATTTTGATAATGCTTCTAAGGTCGATTATCTAAAATCTTGGGGGGGCTGTGACGCACCCCAGTGCTGTGCAACGCAACCTGATTGTACTCCTTGGTACTCGACTGTACTGCCCGTGATCTGGCTACCGTCAGCCGCAATGTATATTGAGTGTGACAACTTATAACTATGTTCTTTGTATCTCTGCAAAGGTCTCGTCATGTGCTAACCAGTGGTGGGTTTTGTTTTAAGCCATGTCGAGACCTTCCATTTAATATGTAGTATCAATAGAGAAGTTGATAGATAGGATAATGGGAGTTCAGAGAGAGAGAGTGAGTTAGGCTTCAGAGCAAGAGGGTAGCAACGCGCCGCGCTGCCGGCCGGGTGGTTGCCAGACGTATGGACTGGTTGGCAGCCTTGCGCTTATAGCTAGGCGCGATAGGGTTGGTAGTCCATTGTTGCCTGCCTGGGCTGGGCCCATGTTGTCGTACAGCACACTGCCTGGAGGTTGGCTGCGTGTTCTATGATCAGGTTGCCTAGAACCTTTGAGATTCTAACATCCCTTGCTCTCTCTCCCAACTTCTCACGGTTGCACTCTTTCTCTCTGACGACATTACTCTCATTTCATTCTTCTCTCTATTTAAATGCATAACCTTCCCTTGAGGTCCTAAAGGAGTTTCAGCACTCACCTCTCGTATTACTCTTAGGACAAGCATATATTTACATGTATTAGATTTAAGGGGTTAATGTGAACAGCGATCTTCTTGATGAGGATAGTTGGTGAACGTTCTACATGTTCACGAGTTATATGCCCTGCTCATCATCCCATTTGTGACTAGACTGGTGCCATGTGTAAGAGCCCGACCATGCCCAGGAGTTGTCTGTAGAGGGACGAGGACTTAGCCTTGATTTGCATACCGAGCCAGGAGCGAGTG